>OZ018388.1:62366932-62453809 GCA_963969525.1 Ontholestes murinus
TTTAATTACAAATTAGGTTTAAAGGTTTATAATATAAGTGAAAGTTTCCGTTTCAAAACATCCCACCTCTAATCCCCTACCTCGCCAATAATAATAATAATAATAATAATAATAATAATAATAACTTTATTACTGCTAATACAGAGTTACACAAGTCAAAAGATTACACACATATATTTTATATATAAACATATATTAAAGTTACAGACTATCTTCGAGGAAATCTTTCCAGTTATAATAGGCTTTTGTACATAATAGTGTTTTTAATTTGAGTTTAAAAGTTAAAAAACCTTCAGATTTAAGTGAGGCAGTTAATTTATTAAAAAATAATGGTCCGTAGTAATTCTGGCTATTCCGTGTTCTATATATACGAGTGTAATTCACTGCGATTTCTGAAGATGTTCTAGTATTGTAGCCATGATGATCCGCGCTTATATAATTGTCAAAATGTTTTTTAACTAACAGTATACTACTGAAAATGTACATGGAGGGAACCGTTAATATGTTCAGGTCGATGAAATGCCCTCGAACATGTCTGTAGTCCAACTGTAACATAGCTCTCAAACATCTACGTTGTTGCGCAAATACACGTTTCGCATTAGGAGAGTGCCCCCACGATGTAATTGCTTATATGCGATGCTATTAGTGCATGATAACCCGTTGAAATAGTTTCAATAGAACAAACTTTGCTCAAGTTCTTTAATAAGTATATGATTAATTTGCTCTGATCATGTCAGTCCAGTATCTAGAGTTACAACTAAAAACTTTTTTTGTCTATATTCTGAACTGTTGAAAGATCTTTTAATGAAAAGAACATGACTGATGTTTTGTCTTCATTTAGCGTTAACAATAATTAGGTTGCAGCTAATTTACTAGTAAAATGCATACAATATTTTTCATTCATTCTCAAAACCACCGGGGTAGCAACCCATAATTATTTATCCATAAGAAAAAAAAATATTTTTAAAATAATATAAATATATAAGTCCTTCACGTTGTAGAAAATTCACTAATAATTAGAAAAAAACACGAAAATATTTTCGTAAAATCTAATATAAGAACAAATCACTTTTGAAACAACTACTTCTCTAGCTAACACTACGACAGACATTGAATGATACAAAAGTAATTCGCGTGTTACAAAATCGCAAGGCTATCAAAGCAACACTAGTTTGAACGTATTTCCTTCTGTAAAATGAACTAAAAATGATTAAATGTACCTTAAATAGTTTGTGAGGGACTATACTATTATAATTTGGACAAGAAATGAATTTAGCTTGATGTAATTGTGAACTATTGCCACAAACAATCTTATTAAAGTTCCAGGGTTTTTGAAATATTGGGTGTTTCTTTTTAAAAACCCAAGCATTTTAAATGCTTTTGAAGTAACTTTACCAATGTGTTCTGAGAAACTCCAGTTACTAATAAGGTGCACCCCTAAATCTTTAATGTAATAACACGCTTAAGGCATATATTATTAATAAAGTAAGAATACGAAAATGGGGAGCGGACTTTAGCGAAAGTTATAACACTGCATTTATCAATATTAATATGAATTCTATTTAAAATGCACCAATCATTAAAACGAACTAGATCCTGTTGGAGAAGTTGAGAAGAATGTTTATTTTCAATTACAGTAAAAATTTTCATATCGTCCGGAAACGAGAGGCACTGGGAATGTAGAAGTGACGTCGTTAATAAAAATATTAAAAAGAAGTGGACCTAGGTGGGAACCTTGGGATACACCTGATGATGCAGCTATCGAAAAAGACGTGTAGGTACCAACACGTACCCTCTGAGTTCTGTCTCTAAAATAAGACGCTATCCAATCGAAAAGTGAACCTTATATTCCCAATTTAAAAAATTTTGACAGTAATATACTGTGTTCTACCGTGTTGAATGTCTTAGAGAAGTCGGCCTTGATGGAATCAACCTGTTTGTTCTTCTCCAAGGCATTCACTATAAAGTCGCCATATATTAATAGATTGGTAGCTGCTCCGTCAAGAAATGCAACTTGTGACAAAATATATAAATTTACAATTTTTTCAAAAATTTTAGGAATATGCGATAGAATGGAAATAGGTCTATAATTGGCGAACATATTTTTAGCACCATTCTTATGAATTGGTGTAATAAGAGCATCTTTCCAATAAGATGGAAATTAGCCACATTTTAACGAGTTGTTAAAAATAATCCAAAGAGGACGACATAAAGAAAATGAGCCATTTTGTAGAAATAAAGGGGGCAAACCATCTGGCCCCATTGGGTAGGTTGGGTTTAAATTCGTTAATTCCTCTAATATCAAAGATATACCAACCTCGAGAATACAATTAAGGTTCAGGTGAGAGTTACCTGACTTGCAAACAGTTTGGTTACTTGAATGTTTATAGACAGAACCAAAATTAGAAGCAAATAAATCAACGATTTCGTTTGCGCTATTTATAGTTGAACTGTTATGATTGAAGGAATTGGGAATACCACTAGATGTTCGTTTTGACCTGACGTGTTTCCAAAATACGCTAGAATCATCAGAGATGGCACTTTCAAGTCTTTGTAAATACTCTTCATGACATCTACTAGTTAGTATTTTGCAATCGGCCCGTACTTTTTGAAAGCTTTCATAGTCCGCAGGTAGATTAGATTGCTTAAATTTGGCATGTACTGTTTTTTTTTTAAACAACATATTTTTTAAATCTTTACTAAACCATTTAGGGAATCGATAACCAGGCAGACAATTTGCATCCACAACAGACACAAATTTGCCAATCGCCTCATAAAGAATATTATAAAAAACACCCACTTGATCATTAACATTTAAATCCTTTAGAACGGTATCCCAATTGAACTTGCAAAATCCG
Source organism: Ontholestes murinus (assembly GCA_963969525.1). Taxonomy (NCBI): domain Eukaryota; kingdom Metazoa; phylum Arthropoda; class Insecta; order Coleoptera; family Staphylinidae; genus Ontholestes; species Ontholestes murinus. Next base: position 62,369,791 of record OZ018388.1, read on the forward strand.
CTTTATAGAATTGAAACCTTAGATTCGAGTCCCAAAGAGATTCCGTAGTATTAGATGTAAAGTTAATACTCAAGCGATATTTCCGATTTCAAATCCCGGACAAATTCATAAGTTAATTGAGTAAGAAATTCCTTTTGTGTCGTTTTAAGCAGCGCCATCTCCTCCTTCAATGATACAATCTCGTTTATTAACGCAACTAACTCAAGGCAGGATGCGGACGGGCCGAAGCCGCTAGACGATAGATTTTGCGTACCGTCTATAGTGGCCGTTGTGAGAGCGATATTTGTCGATGTTTTAACGCAGCTCGGACATTGAGAAATTTCGTCCTTATCGCTCGTTAGATTATTACATTTTTTGTAGTATGCGATGCAACTGCGGTGGAATTGAGCGGGACAATCGGAACAGACAACGCCGGATTGAACCGGGCCTTTACATTTATAGCAATAGGAACTCATTATAAAGTTACTGAAAAATCACAACAATGGACATAGAACAGAGGGTCAAAATAATTAAGGGAAAAAACGATTTATACACGCTTAAAAGACAAACTGGATTAGAAGACCACGGAAGCGGCCACTAATTTCCGCCTGCGCGTGAATGGCTCTTCGGGAAATTTGAGGTTAAAAACAATAAGCAATCGAAAGATGCACTTACGTTCATTAAAACCATAGATATATCGAATTAGGACTTCCGTCAAGAGCCAAGGAAGGTTATAGGCTCATTTGGAACTTACACAATTCATCAAATGAACAATTATCATAGATTTACACAGCGACATGTCGTTTCGTTCACTATGATAATATTGAATTAAGAAGATATCGGAGTATGTCTTTTACAAGAGCACTGTTTAAGTAGAACTCATACAGCCATAACAAAGAGGAAGGTAAAGGGCACAAAGGAATAGGAGGAGAAGAGACAGAGAGACAAGAGCCTCGAGCAAGCAATGGCACATAGAAGAAGATGACGCGAAGCCACAAAAACCTAGGCGCAAAATGAAAGCGAAAAAGTTAGCCTGGGACCTTTGCAGACAGGTTGATAATCTTGATCTGGCGGAAAAGCTACCAGATTGTGATAGGGAAGATAGGGAAGAGGTCAGTAATTTCATTGGCCCAGAAAAAACAGGTGCTGATAGGACAGATGCTATTCCCCAAAGGAAGGAGGTGAGCTGGAAAAACACATTATAGGTAGAAGGGATATAAGACTCTATTCTGAAGACGAAATCCAAACAGCGACCGGCACGCTGAAAGCGAAGAAGGCGACGGGAGAGATAATTAGCTTGCCGTGATGAAGCCTGACATTCTAAAAGAGATGTTCGATATACTTCTACAGAATGGGAGGTTTTCTGAAGGAATGGAAAATGTGCAATTTGATTGTCATAGAAAAACCGGTCAAAGATGGCAAGGAACAGGCCTATAGACTTATACGTCTCCTCAACACAATAGCCAAACTCTACGTGCAGATCATCAACCTGAGATTCAAAACTGAGCTACGTGAAGGTCAGGACCTAGCAGAAAGCCACTTTTGATGTAGTGAGGGGAAATTCGCAGTGGAAGCCATCAGCCAGGTGGTGAGCATAGGGGAACGCACCAATAGTGGAAAACCAGAACTTGCAATACTGCTTACGTTTGATATAAAAAAGGCAATTAACATAACGCTGTGGAAGGAAATCGTGGAGGAACTGAACGAAAGAGAGATAAGCCCGTACCTGGCAAACTTGTTACAAAACTATCTTCATGACAGGAAAATACGGATAGGCGTAGAAGTCATGATGCGGGGTTCCTCAAGAATCGATTCTGAGCCCCACGTTTTGGAATCTTCCCTACGACGCGATCCTAAGACTTAACCTGGATTAGGGCGTAAGCGCCATAGCGTATGCGGATGATGTTGCGGTCATTGTGAGAGGCACGAAGGCTGAGAACATAACAGAGGAGCCTAACTTCGCTATTGCGAGGATTCGGAACCGGTTGTCGAACATAGGTCTGGAACTCGCCCCACAGAAATCAGAACTGGTAATCCTGCAGGGCAGGAAGACCTTTAAAAAGAGATTGAAGAAGTTAACATAACTAACAAGAAATCTTTAAGGTATCTAGGGGTGGATGTCGGCCGTAATATACATATGTGCGAACATATCGAACGAGTGGCCAGGAAGGCGCAGAAAACAACTGCGGTGCTCACCAGACTCATGTCAACCATTGGTGGTCCCTCAGGGCCGAAGCGGGGGATACTATGCTCGGTTGCCCACTCCATTATTCTGTTTACAAATACAAAAAAATGCTGGAGAGCGTACAAACCGGCCATTAAAATCGCGCGAGCGTACAGGACAGTATCGACGAAGGCGGTGCAGGTAACAGCGAGGGTAACTCCGATCCACCTACTTGTCCAAGAGAAAATGATCAAAGGTTTGGCACAGAATCGGCCGAAAGAAGGAGGGCGAGATCCCTGGATCGATGGGAAAAAGAGTTTAAGATGAAAGGCCATAAGGTGCAACGGACAAAAATTTTATAAACGAGGTGACACCGTGGGAAAGCGAAACTTTGGGGAAATAACTTATTTCCTGATACAATTTATAACTAAACACGGCTGTTTTGGGACATACCACCACAAATTTAAACTAAGAAATGACAGTAAATGCATGTACTGCGGGAATGAGGACATGCTGGAGCATTCTATCTTGAGATGCATAACGGAAGAAGAGCTACGAGAAAGGCTAGACGTGGAGAAAATAATTAAAATAATACTCCTATGTGAGGAAAAGTGGATGCTGGTGAGCGATATGATAACAATCATGCAGAACAAAGAAAAAAAAATACGGAGGCACAGCAACTCTTAACATCTAGGGCTTGACAGAATGCAAGTCCGGGAGAACACACCCTGATGTAATGCTGGAAGGCAATTCCGGGATGTGCTACTAATGCTAAGTGGAAGGGGGTTTAGTGAATGAGGGCTCCACACTCAGGCTGGCAGAGCTACACCTAAACTACATAAAAAAGGTAAGGCTTTCATAGGAGTGCCCTTAGTGCAACGACGTGGTGGACGACTTGCGATACACATTCTTCGAGTGTTCACGGTGGGAACAGGAAGCCTCATTCTGAAGATTCTGGAGAGTGAAGAGAAATATGCCGCGGCGGACAGAGCTGCCAGAAAGATTCAGGAAGGGAAGGAAGCTTTTTCTCTCTGATATGGCTACGGAGTTGGGGCAGGGGAGGTAATTAAAGCATCTGGGGCAGGCGAAGTACCAGGTGAAGAGTGTAACAATGATACTGTTGATGTCCATGTCTAGTGGGCTAGATTATGGGGTCTCTGCTAGGGGTCACGGAGACTTTTATTGACCGTGGGGGTCGTACCAGCGCGGATCAATGCCGTGCAGTATAAGAGAAACGCAGAGAGGCTTCGTAGGGCGCTACGTGTGAGTGTCCTCCAAGTCATCAATGCGTACCGCACGATATCAACTATCCGCAAGGGCGAAGGTATTCTGGGCACGGAGGGGGTTCATTTAAATCGGATTCATTTAAAGCGGAGGATCCAGAGGAATGGCAGAGGAAATGGGGCGATGCGAGTAGGGGCAGCTGGACCAGGGCTCTGATTCCGAGAGTGGAACGAACCATGGATCAGCAGGGACCAGTCTGAGATGGACTACTTCGTGCTTATTTTTCGATTTTCTCAACACCTTACTATATTTTGACAGTGACATGGCTATTTCTAGCTCTTCTTAGGTCTGGATGTTGAGGTAGAGATTGTTGGTTCCTACACTTATATACTATCTATAGAGTCATCAGTATTCGTAACTAGTATTTCTACACTTTATTGCGTCTTCTTTTGTGGCCTCTATGTAGAACTTAATCTGCTGGTCCAACAAAGATTAAAAACATTCCCATTTTGAATTCTACTTGCTGTGACGGCTGGAGTGATTTTAACAAGTTATACAAAGACATTCATGATATTTCAGAATATAAATACGACAATTTTCTAAATGCCTATAAAAACATTAATGACGTGGGAGTAAAATGTTTTTGAAGTAAAATACAAAAAATCTAATTTTATTAAAAGAAAAATAAAGGACTATTTAAATAAAAAAATCTTGACGCATTATATAATATAATATAGGTAATATATTTACAATTAGTTTTGAAAAATGAGTCAAACCAATAGACATTTGGCAATAACTTTTACAGACAAACCAATTACTGATATAACAGATGCTATAAAATGGCAAAAAGACTTCCCCACAATGATCAATTTGAAAAAGACAATTATTCCACTACTCTATACTCATAATAATTGTTTATTTGTGCTTTATTAGTCTTACACAGGTCAAGAAAATATAGATAATTTGCGCAAACTTGTCAGTTGAATACAATTTAGCATAATATACAGAAATTGAAACAATTTGAAAATTATAGCAAATATACATTTTAAAATGTTAACTTATCTAGTAGACATAATAAAAATGTTTACAAGTAGAACAATAAAAAAATGAAAATAAAATTTATAAATACAATAGTACAAGTTAATAAATAAGTAATTTAATTCTTCATGACTAACTTACAGCGAATTAAATGATAAAATTAAAACTATATAATAAAAACTACGCTACAAAACATATTAAAAGAAGGTTTAACTAAAATTTATAATTAGAGGTCGATAATATTACATCTGGAGAAGTTCTTGGGGAATGCTGCTAATGTACTTATCAATTGAATAATACGTGTGTTTTATTCATAAACTTTTGAATGTGTTTTTAAAGATGTTCATATTTAAATATCGAATATTCAGAGGATGTATATTAAATATTTGTATCGCTTGGTGTCTTGTCGCAGTTTTGGTTTTATCTAATCTGTTGGATCTTGGATACAGATTTTTCTTGTTGCTCGTATTATAATGGTGACATGATAACACATATCTATGTTTCGAGCTTTTATGTGCATTAGGCATTAAAATATGTACATACATGGTAGAGATATGCATTATTCGGAAGAGTCGTTTACAGTCAGCCTGGTAGTGACCTCCACATACGCTCGTATTATGCGTATTACTTTTCGTTGTTGTCTAAACATTTTGGATTTAAAGCAGAGTGGCCCTAGAGCAATAATTAATATCGCAAATGGAGTGATACGCTCCTTTTAAAGTGACTTTGGACAGTGAGTCGTAAAGTCGTAAAGGCAATAAAAAGACTCCGCTATTTAGAATAGGTGTTAAATGTTCACCCAGCTTGTACCAGGTTAACTTCTGGCCGACAAAAAGTCCCAGGAATTTTGTGAAGTTGCTATAATCTTCATTCAGTCCAAGATCTAAATGTTTCAAAGTGAATACCATGTTAACCGTTTTATCAGGATTTAATTTTGATTTATTACGTTGAAATCATTCATTTACACTAAGCGGAGAGTATTGCTATGAGGAACGCATCCTTTAGAGTTCCTCATAGCAATACTCTCCGCTTCAGTCGATGCTGTATTTATTATTATCGAGTCATCAGCGTATAGGACAAGGTCGCTAACACCTGAGATGGAAGATAAATCATTTATAAATATGATAAATAGCAGAGGACCGAAAATAGAGCCTTGGGGCACCCCATACTTAATATTCACCAGCTTCGACACATTGAGCTCTGTTCAATAGTATGAGCTTATAAGACGATATGCTTTAAGGTGTAAATTGTACATATACATGTAGAGCTTGCTTGTAAATATTTATTGTCTTCAAAACAATCCATGCCTGTGATCACTTAATTTGCTGGTATCGCCTTTCTTAGGTATCGGTATAATTCTTGCTAACTTTAGAGAGTCTGGAAAAGTGCATAATTGAATGATTAAATCATTCTGTAAACGGTGGTATCAAAATATCCTTAACAGACTTTATGGGATCTATATTTATACTATATATACCTATACTAACAATTCTGATATTACATTAAATTTAAAATACTCTGGAACATAATTAATTGGGCCACCGTTATTATTTTTCACATCTTTCAATATTTTTGATGCAGCATTAGCAAAGAATGTGTTAAAATCATGACAAGATATATCGCTATTAGTGTTAGTTCGGCTTAGCTTTGCTTTAATGAGTTAACCATTTTTCACATTGTTTTTGGACTATTATGTGAACTTTGAATTAAGCTTATCATTTACTTTAATCTTAGCGGCACTAAGGGCACCTTTACATGTATTTTAGAACTCATTTCTTAGCACCCTGTTATTTTCATTATCATATTTGTCTGACAAAGTTTATTTAAAAATTGAAATTTATCGAGCATTATTTTTAATTCACCTGTAAACTATTACCTTATTACTCTTGACTGGCTTTTGTTTATAATAACAGCAAATGCATTTTTCATATTCACTTCCAAGATAGTTAAAAAGAAATCAAACTTATGATTTATGAAGTAATTCTTGGAATGTACAAAATTAATATCGGTTGCAGACATCAAATTAAAGAAATTAAAAGTATCCAGTTTAGTGTAAGGCCTAGTTTCGCAATCACGGTTATTCTATAAGGGACAATGATTCAAATTTAAACAAAATGATATTCCAACATGGTCCGATACTCCAACATTTACCGATGTCACCGTATAACAATATTTGTTTAGATTTGTATAGACATTGTAAATTATTTTATCAAAAAGTGTATTAAAATAAACAGTCACGGATAGACTAAAGCTTCTTGTCAGATTTCAGAATTCCAGTACAGGACAAGATACTCAGCCAAATCCTTAAAACTTTCCTGGAAACTTTCTTGGAATAAATAACAATCGCATTAACATCGTTAGAGTATATGACCTCAATTACACCCCGTTAAACTTAAACATACCGGCTAACGGAGAAGACGTGATTGTGAACCTTGAGGTAGCTGCTGAGAAAAGTTGGCAAGAAAAGACACTCCATGGAAAATACCCCACCTCACTTAAATGTGCAGCAGTAGATACATATGCAACATTTGAATATCTACAAAGGGGATACCTCTACGCTGAAATGGAGGCTTTTTTAACTGCTCTTCAAGATGGTGTCATACGCACGCGTAATTATGAGAAATACATCCTCAAAGCCGATATCGAGGACAGGTGTAAGTGTAATGTATCAGCAGAGACAATTGACCACATAATCGGCGGGTGCACACACCTAGCAAACAGCGCATATCTGTGTAGACATAACCAAGTCTGTAAAATTATACACCTAGTGCTGGCACAAAAGTTCGAATTAATCAAGAACCCACCACCTTATTATAAATATGAACCAGAGACAGTTCTTTAATCTACTGAAGTTGTCTTATACTGTGACAGGCCAATAATAACTGATAGGACTGTCGACTACAACCGCTCAGATATCATATTAATTAATAAAGAAAAAAGTCATGATTGATTATTGATGTTGCAGTACCTCTGATGCACAATATCAGCAAAACAGAGGCTGAAAAAATAACCAAGTATGAAAATCTGGCGATAGAAATAAAGAACATCTGGCAACTAAACACAGTAGTAACTATCCCAATTGTAATATCCTTTAACGGTGTAGTCTCACAGAAATTACAACAAAATTTGGAGCGCTGTGAACTTCCAAAGAAACTTCTGACCCCCATCAAAAAAGCAGTAATACTACAAATATGTCATATAGTGCGAAAATTCCTAAATAATAGCTCAAGATGAACTACTTTGCTATTATTCGGATAAAACTAGCTATAAGCTAAGATAAACAAAACAAACAAATAATAATAATAACACGGCGCGCCGGTGGTGGCGCATTCGGTTGCGACCGAACTAGCGTTAGCGAGAGTCAAGCACACACACACAAATAGACAAATAACACATGGCGGAAGGACCACGTGGTCGATAGCCTAATACTACTACTAATAATAATAATACTTTAATGCCCAACAGGAACATCCAATTACAAGGCACAATGGTATAAAATACAGTAATAATATAAATTAAGATTAAGAATAAAAATATAAGTTAATAGAATATACATTAATAATAAGCTAAACAAAATAGGTGAACAAATATACAATTTAACAAGAATGACAGCTTACACATATAAAAATCCACACAATAAATACATTAAAATCAATACAAAAAGTTTAAGTAATAACTGCGAGCAATCAATTAGACCATGTATTAATTTCCACAGGAACATCACGCAGGATTGGTCACGTCTCGAGGTCAGGGATACCATTTTGTGTCGTTCGAGAAGTTCAACCTGAGGAATTCTATTAGGCGGAACCTACCATCTAGTTTAAAAGAGAGACATTTCAAAAACCTGCGGTGAAGGCGGTCTAGTGGCAGAGAGCGATTCGCATAGATTGGATACCAAATTAGGCCACAATATTCCATTTTGCTTAGTACAAATGCGTGAAACAATGATTTAATAGCATCAGTGTTGAGAAAATCCTTGCTGGTTCTGAGTATGAAACCTAACTTTTTAGAAGCAGCCGAGCGGACGAAATCCACGTGATTCAACACAGGAAATCGGACTGTTTGCAATATAATAACCAGATAATAACATATTGCGCATGCGACTGTAGTGAATAATGCGGCACTTGGCAGGGTTAAGTTTGATGTTGACATTGTAGCAACAGTCAGAAATGATGTTTAAATTTAGTTGGAGGCTGTGGATATCAGACTGTGACTCCACTTTTGCATAAATTTTAAGATCATCAGCGTATGCTGATACAGGACAATTGATTATTATATTGAAAAGAAGGCAAGAGCCCTGTGGAACACCCGAGGGAGAACAGAATACATACGATTTAAAGCCATTATACGAGACATAACACGAACGTTCGGGTAAGTAAGAATTAATAATTTTAATGACTGCCGGTGCAGCACCAAAGGAGCTAAGTTTATTAACTAACGGAGAGTGGTCAATAGAGTCGAACACGCGTGAAAAATCTGTATAAATTACGTCGACTTGACCGCGCTTGTCGATGGTTTTAGCCAGATATTGAGATATGACAGCAAGATTCGTTAAAGTAGAACGACCAGGCATGAACCCATTTTAGAAAGGATAAATATATGAACAAATACTCTTAAAAATAGAACTATGAAGCACAGTTTCGAGTACTTTGGCAAAATTAGATAGAATTGAGATTGGGTGGTAGTTGTGAATATCCGTAGAGGTGTAATGTAATCCGTTCGTCGTTTACTATTATAAATTGTGTTTAGTAAATATACGCATAATGTTATTGTTATGAATTATAATAGTAAACAGGCATTGACGCAGCACTAAACATTCCTTGAGGAAATGCTGAGTTTGTCAATACCTGGTTCCCATGAACTGGCGATAACGACCTAATGCAAGGATGTTTACTTGCATCAGGCTCGTGCCCTAGAAATAGTTAGTATATAAGACATTTTTGTATTAGATTAAGATATAGATAGATGTAGACTGTCAGAGACTGATATAGACTACGCTAGACTAAGAACGACGATGTAACTGTGTATATTATACTATGTATAATAAAGTACCACTTATTTGTAATATCCGAGTATAATTGATGTCAACCCGAGGCTGAGCTGTACCACTGGAAGAGTCTGCATTCATCAACCGATCCCGGCATATCACAGAGGCCCCATTCTTGAAGATCGGACAGAGAATAGCGATTTTCCAGCAGGTAGGAAATTGGCTTGTAGCAATTGAGCAGTTAACAATTGAACCACAGTGGCTTGGCTAAAGCGTATCTGCAGTCTCGGATTAGAAAGCTTGGAATTTTGTCATCTCCCGACGTGTAGTTATTGGGGGAGCTGAGCCATTATTGATATAAGTTGCGCCTCATTAGCACATACAAGTGAGGAAGGTGGATATATAGCCGAGTCAGTATGACACGTAAGCTTAAGGCATCACTTTAGTTGCTGAGAAAGGCGTCTGCAAAGCCATTGACTATGTCCTTTGGTTTAGATAATTCACAGGAATAATTATGTAGTTTTCCTGGTATTCGAGTTGTTTCACGTTTACTTGCCACAAATTTCAAGAGATGAGAAGGGTTTCTTTTAATGTCCGACTCAGGTAGTAGGTATACGCATCGGAAATTTGGAGTTTAATTAATTGGCGAAGTCTTTCAAATTCTAATAGGAGGGCGTGATCACGTGTTTTTAACCACCTATGTCTAAGTGAAGATTTTGTAGTTATATTAGCCTTGATTTTAGCGGTAAACCATGGTGGGTATTTTGACTTGGTAGAACGGCTCTTAGGCACGTGTTTATCCAACACAGAATAGAGTATATCGTAAAACATAGCAACCATCACATCAACATCATTAATGATCTCAAGGATATTCCAATCTAATTGCGCAAGTGCGTAAGGAAATAAAGTTGGCTTTATGAAAATTTTGTCATCGTATGGGGGAAAGGAAACTTCATTAGGTTTTAGACCACAAGTAAAGGTAATTTCGAGGGCAGGGTTGGAAGACACCAGCAACGTAGTTACAAAGAACAAGGTCTAGAATCTTATTATGACTATTTGGGATATTGTTGTGTTGTTTAATATTAAGAATTTCCGTGAAGTCCCTAAAACAGGACACTTTACTGTTTAACGGTGTGTTGCCACTAAAGGCTGATGGAAATTTAAAGTCCCCAATAAGAAGAAATCTACGGTCAAGCAGGTAGGGTTCCAATGAGGATGTAAACATTTCCCAGTCATTGGTAAGTCGTTTAAGAAAAAAAAACTGACGGCTCTTACATTCCTGATCATTAATTTTGCTTCTTTCTCCATAAATCCACATTTATATATTCTTCTGTCCTTACATCAAATTACCAAAACAACTAACCTCGCCTTTACATTTGTCGAAATATAGAAGGCGCTTTGTTAGGTTTGGCATCGAGCTCTATTTTACCAAAATTACCTTATCAACATTCCTTTACACCACAAAAAATATTTATCAATTGCTTTTTATCGATATCTAGAAGTCAGAATTCAACAACCAGTTTCCTTTTCGTACGTCGCAAAGTAGAGTGCAGCCAAGGGCCGCCTTCATTACTACTACACTTTAACGATAAGGCATATTGTTTGCAAATGACATGGCGCTCATTTCACAGTATAACACTTGAAAAATCAATGACAACCTTGCAACAGTTGATTGAAACTCTGTAACATTATTTAGTATTAGTAGTTGTGTCAGTTGATTTCTTTGTCTGCTGCATTATTTGTGCATAAAGAGTCCTTATATTAAACTATATTGTTTAAGAAATGATTACGCAGCAAGTATTTGTATTGATCATTAGAAATGGGCAAAGCTGATAATAATTAAAATATTGTTTTTTCTATTAATTTTTTTCTAATACTAAATTAACACCTTTATTATTCATAAAATCTCGTTCTTATTAAATAACTATCGTTAATAATTATTATCAAAAATATGTTAACTGATATTATTAATTTGATTTTTGAAGAGGGATTGTTAGTTATATGTCTTAATTCTTTCTGGTATATTGTCGATATAAATTTTAACATGATCTATTAATTACTTCTAACTTCTCTTTTTTTTCTTGTATGGAACTTTGTAAATAAAATGTTGACTTTGATTAGTCTATTATATCTGATGAAAATATATTGATATTTATATCTATTGATTCTTTTTTAAGATACAAGATTGGAGGTTAAAGATTAAGTTTATTGGATGGTCAAATATTAGAAGGGAGGTAAACAATAAGATTTAGTATATTCTGCCATTAAATACTTACTAATTTTGAACATGTAAGTGTATGTATATTTATTGTATATACAAAGCCAAATAATCCTAGCTTTGTTGTCTTAATATAATGTTAATATATTTAATAATAAACTTCAAATAATATTAGTTACTAATTATTTTATAAATAATAACTAAAACGAGCACTCTGAACAACTAACCAGTAGTTTATCTCTTATTTAATTTAGTTGACCTTTCTAATATTAATAAAAAATATTTTATAATAACTTCTCCTAGTTTTAATACAAGCTAAAATAATTATTAAATATATTTGCTTTATAATTAAAAATAATAATCATATTGACGGAATACTATATATACCTCAAAATCCACAAATTACTAGTTATTAATTTCTGCAATAAAATGTTAACCAATTATATAACTTAATATACCATTAAAGTAAAAGTATATAAATCAGTTGACTCCACCTATTCCGTAGCGAATGAAATGCCAGCGTGCTATTATAATTGGAAGTATTAAATCATGGAAGCATCATTACATAAGCTCCAAATTACCTTGGCTTCTAGGCGTATTAAAATAATAGCGGCAATAAAAATATATAAATCAGCTACGCATTATGTGCGAAAGAAATGTAGGTATCTGAACATCGTTTCCGAAAGTGAAAGGCTATTGGCCACTTTTACTAAACTCTGTTTGTATACCGGTTTCCGGACTGTCGCAACGCTGCAAGTGGAAACAAAGTGTTTATACATGTGACCAGCGGCATTCCTGTGAATCAAATGGCTTTTATTAATATATTTAATAACAGCTGTGCCAGATGCAATACATAATAAAAAATCATTCATTTTGAAAGAAAGAAAACAACTACAATTACCTTTTGTTATCTTGATAGTGATCATATTCTTGTAGAAGTGGTAAATAAGATAAAATATAGATACAATATAGTAATATATGGAACGTATCAAATTTACATTGGTAAAGTTCAATTCATAAAATTAAATAAGTGCAACAGAGATTGTTTTTAAAATTACGTATCATATATTTTTATATATGTTACTTACCGCCCACGAAAAGAGAATTGAGAACAATTATAAAACTTTGTTTCATTTAACACAGAAATTCTCTCATTGTTTTTTTGTATTTTATTCTGCATAGTCTTTAAGAATTTTATTATAAATAGGTCTCCATTTAATATTGTATTCATTAAGTAGTTATAGACCGTCACTTTGTAAACGCACATCTTGGAATAAACCATTTTTAAAAACTTAAAAGTACGATATCAAAATTTAATTGACGCAGCCGTTAGGATTATCCTGAAGGAAGATGAATAGTCACTTTTCGTATCAACGAATTTGTCAATCAAAAATCCAAACAAAGCGGACCTCAAAGACGTTGCAGTTGGCATTCAGAGAATAATACATTCAACGTAGTAACTATTAACGGACACAAGGAAAATTCACTACAAAAATTAATTTGAGCCAACTATTTAGAACTGAATTTTTAAATAATTTAATCTTGGAATCTTGGAATTTCACTTAGAATTCGATATATTGTTGGGTAAAGACAATTTGAATCTTATAAATGCCCATAAACCTGTAGATCTTAATAAAGATCAATTAATCGCAACGGGTTGCGAAATTAATATATTATTACTTAAACAAATTTACTATACTAGACTCCAGTACATGAAGTGTAGGTCAGAAAATGTAAACGAAATACAAATTGTCAAAAATTTTGACATTATTATAATATACAAAAAGTATGTTTACAATATTGAGACACCACAGTCTGCTTCCAGATGTAAATATAATAATGTGTTATGCACTACTATTAATCAAAATAATAACCCTTTTCATAAAACTATTGGTTGTTGATTAAATCAGCGAATATGATCTTAGTCAAGCTCTAATTATAAATATAATTGACATAAATAAAATAAAATTTGATGAGTCTCATCCATGCATTGAATATGAACGATAAAGAAAGACAACAAATAATTAACTTAATAAAGGAATATTCGGATTTATTTCACATAAATAATACAGGGTTAACTTTTATCAATGAAGTTAAGCATCGTATAATCACAAACGATGAAATTCCGGTGTACACTAAATCATATAGGTACCCACAAATCCACAAACAAGAAGTGGATAAACAAATTAAGCAAATGCTTTCCCAAAATATCATTTGCCTGTCCTTTAGCCCCTGGTCTTTGCCTATTTGGGTAGTAGTATCGGTAATTGTAATCTATTACGAAAACGAAAACAAAAACGAAACGAAAAAACAATTGGATATAAATACCCCTTACCAAATATTGATTGAACTTCACGGCATTAGACTTAGCTCCTGGTTTCCACCAGGTTTAAATTGATGGAAGAAACATTTCAAAAACAGCTTTTAATACAGAAAACGGTTATTAAGAATTTCTAAGAATGCACCCGGGTCGATATAATCATTTTAAGTACCAGTCTCGGCATTTGCCTACGTATATCAAATTTCAAAATCCAACTCCTGACAAAATAAAAGCAACCCAAAATTACCCCATTCCCCAAAACACTAAACAAATTAAAGGATTCCTAGAATTTTTCAAATATTACCGAAAATTTATAAAAGATTTTGCCAAATTAACCCAACCAATTACTAGGCGATAAAAACATGTGCAATTGTAAACATTGATGATATGTTAACTTGTTAATTTAACCAAATGCAAATCGAACTGTCAGAATATGACTATATTATAGATAGTTTATAAAAAAAACACAATGTTAAAATTTCTTATTATTACTTATTTTTACTAATAAAGGTGTTAAGCAGTATATGTACCATTATCTTTGTCTTTTATATGATTTTTCAAAACACGTAACACAAGCGAACCTTTGAATTATCAGTGCTTTCTTAGTCTGACTATAGATCTATGTTTTGAAAGAATTCTTTCTTTAAAATTAATTTGCTTAAAAGGGTAAACAATCAACATGATTAGAGGAACACTGCGTTAACAAGATTTGCAAAAATGGAAGAAGACTTAATCTCCTAGAAGGAATCGAGTTTATGCGTGTTATTAGTAAATAGAGATTTTTGCTAAACAATCAGCACGGATTAGGCAATTCAGTGTTACCTTTGACAATAAGCTGTCAAGTTCGAAGCACGTGTCAGGAAACTGCAAATATATACATGGACCATAAAAAGTGTTTTTCTCCACCAAATTGATATGGTTTTGCATTTCTCAATATTTAGCTGAAGGCTATTGCTATCACACCAATATGCGGATTTTCTGAATAAAAGCTACACCTCACATATTTTTTAAAATGGCAAAGAGTTTTAGGTCATCATCGTACAGTAAACAAAAACAGAAATTAAGTCCATCAGGTATGTCATTAATAAAAATTAAAAACAATTATCCTTGTAGGATACCAGACTACCTGAATTTCACTTTGCATATAGTTGTTAATATTAACATATTGTTTACGATCGTTAAGAAAATTTCCTAGCCATTTAATAATTTTAGAATTGAATCCCAGAATTTTCAATTTATATAGGAGACCCTGTCTAATGAATTAGAGAAACCTATTTTGATAGCATCTACCATATTTTGATCCTTCAACGAGTTTGATATAAAATGATTCTATCTACTATAAATGTTGTAGTTAATCTTTCTTTGCTATCTATAACAAAATAAAATGATTAATTTCTCCAAAGTTTGTCTTTGTAAAGTCCCAATGCTTGACATCAATAAAAATCGCCTCATATTAAAACTACCTCTCGTATACAATATTGTTTGCAACATTGTGACAAGAAGTGTTGGGTTTAAAGACCCTGAACTATGAGAATATTTGAACTATTTTCATTGCCATACACCAAGTCCAAATACATTCCACTCTAATTTGGAGTTGTATTTAACTGCGGCAGATTCAAATATCTTATACATCAGATATAAGTCGTGTTTTGGGTCTAGATGAATTGGAACCTTTCATGGCAACGTCATCATTATGCCAGACATTGGAACGAATTCGCTTGGAGAGATTCCGCAGTAATGTTTATAGCGACACAATGCGACTCATTTTTCTATGGGACCTAGGCAGAGTGCTCCAATCACTAGACACTTACTGTTAAGTATTATTTTTACAAACATTTGCTCTGTATATACCTGTATATTAAGGATGATATTCGTTTTAAATCAGATGTATTAAAAAATATTGTAATTATTCAGTTTTGGAAATGTCTCAAACGCAACCAAAGAGTCAGCAATGATAATCTATGACATCGGTACTAAACACGTCGATGGTAATTTTCGTGCAAGCACAGCAACAAATGTATGCAACTCTGTATGCATACCAGATATAGAGAATATAACCGAAGATAATAATAAAGTTAAGGTTGTGTTAATTAATAACACAGCTACTGTTGCAGAATCAAGCGTTATAACTACTGTTATGGAATTAAATAATAGAGGAGAATCGAACCAATAGGTGGAAAATCAGTGGAAAACTGTTCAGCGTAAGAAGAAGCAGCACAGGAGGAATATAATTGGTGAATCAAACACAAATTTTAATCTCAAAGGAGTACAAAAAAGGGCACATATACATATATATCGTGTTCATACAGATACAACAACTGAGATCATCAGAGAACATTTAAAGAATAATAACATTATAGCACTGAAAGTTAAAATCAAGGCGGCCTAAGGAGTATGCGTCGTTTCAACTTGCAATTCCATCTGAAAAACTTAAGGAAATTGAAAATCCTGCAATGTGGCCAAGAGGAGTGGGTGTGCGTCGTTTTTTATTCAAAACGACTTAGCGTCCACCGAACGAGGAAACTCAGAACAAATCAATGAAGAAATAAAGAAAGAAAAAACACTCATATTCTACATTAACATTCAGTGTGTGAGAAATAAATTAGAAGAACTAGAGGCTTTGTAAACATTGGCTTATGGCGAACGAATGTCACTGTTTCACATCAAACAATTTTCATGTGGCAAACTGTTACAGCAGACAGATTGCAAAAAATAGCGGCTCCTTAGTAATGGCCCGAGAAGGTTTAAAGTATACCACTTTGAGTTTCCTTAACGAAATATGTAAAAAATTGACATGCAAATTAAACACTATTGCCATTGCTGGTTACAGGTCTCCTAATGGTAATTACTTAGACTTTCTTGGGATTCTTAAAAACATGCTAGAATGCTTAAACATTTTGTCAAAAGCAATATAAGTGTGTGGGGATTTCAATGTACCATTAAACTCACCAGATAGAATGGCGATCCAACTTTGTAACATCTTTGCTTGCTATGGTCTATATAAAACTACAACAGAGGCCACCAGACAAGGGTCATGTATAGATAACATATTTACAAACAAGCACGGAAATATTAGTAATAACATAGCAAAGGTTGTGAATATTGGAGTTTCTGATCATTGTGGTTTGTGCATTGAACTCTATTATACTCAAATAACTACTAGTACGATCGTTGTACCATTAACAACATTGACTTATTCAATATCCTAAGCTACTATGAGTGGAAGGATATTATGAATGAGGAAATTAATTTCAATGTAGCATGGTCTATTTTAATTGAGAGAATTAGTAGTGCGTGCTCAATTGCATTTCCAGAATGGGTAAAAATATAAGTAACAATTCGGGTAATGTTCAGTGGTTTGGACCTGAACTGAAAAAAATGAGAGAGAGATTAAACTTATTTCGTGAAATTAAAAACCAAATAAGAAATGATTTTACAGAGTCTCAATATAAACAATTTATTAAAGAAGCACAAAGAAATGCAAATGAGCACTATATTCCTCATCAAATTATTCAAGAGCAGCCTGGAATGTTATTAAGTCAAAAACACAAAACAACACAAACAATAACGAAGATATCATGATTACTGCAAATGAATTTAATAATCATTTTGCAACAGTTGCAGAAACAGTAATTGGGTCTATTCCAAATTCTGCACACAATTCTATACATAAAGCGGCTTGTTCATGTAAGAAAAATAATGATCAGTATTTTAGCTTTAAAAAGTGTCGAGTGCCAAGGTACGTCAAACAATTTTTAAACTAAAAAATAAAAATAGTGAAGCCATATACGAACTAAGTATAGCTATAGTAAAGGTTCTTATTGATTTGATAATAAGTCCCCTCACGTTTTTAATAAATAGGTCTATAAGATCAGGCAATTTTGCAGATTGCTTAAGAATATCAAAATGCATTCCAATTTTTAAAAAATTAGACAAAACCAACAAAGATAACTTTCGACCCGTTTCAACCCTGCCTATTATTTTAAAAATACTTTTCACTCTTAGTTTAGAACAGAGTTCTTAGAACTGTACCATATTTTAGTGAATTCACAATTTAGTTTTCGGCAAGGCAGATCCACAATAACGGCAATTAGTACTTTTATAAATTTTATAATTGATGCTTTTGAAAATGGGGAAACTGTAACTAGTAATTCGAAATTCTTTTGAGAAAGTTATATTTCTACAACTTTACTTTACACATCAGCCAAATTTCTAGGACTTGTTATAGATTCACATCTTACTTGGAACAGTCGCGATGCTGAACTACAACAAAACCTCGTCAAATATGTATCTATTAAAAAATTTGAGCCGTTCAGTACGCTCTAATATGACTTTAAATATTTATCATACATTTATTCACTCGCGCATTAGGTATGGTATAATACTATGGGGACATTCCGCCAAAATGGGCGATATTTTTAAATTGCAAAGACGAGCAATACGAATAATAGCTAGTATTGCATATAGAGATGACTGAAAATAATATTTTTGAACATTTTAACAACACCCTGCGTCTATATTTTAGAATGTCTTTTATTTATTAAGACCCATACAAATAGTTATCCTCGTAACAAAGATTACCATATATATGATGAAAAATGATACATGTATAAATCAAATTGGTCTATCAAAATCTAAAACCGGTGTAAGATATTATTCTATAAAAAATTTAATACAATGCCCAGTAAAGTCCAACAACTATAAACAGTTCAAACAGTGGTGCAAGAATCACTTAATAAAACATGCTTTTTGAATATAAATATCTTTTAAATTGTAATCATAGATTAGTTAGATTATGTAATATACATATTTTTTAATTAAATTTAATGTAGTTAAAATGAAATCGTTTTTGAAATATATGTACGGTATTCTCCAAATAATTAAATTGAGGTAAATCCGTAAAAAAACTTAACCTGTATACGAGACACTGCTTGTAGCAATTATAAATTCGACCGCTCCTTTGGTCCAGTTCAAGAAACGGACTATCTCAAACTTCGGACATGTCAGGTGAACCGGTCGGGAAAAGTAATTAAGGTGGCCGCAAGAAAACAACAATAAAAACCGCCCGTAAACTGGTTCAGATATCTCCAAAAGTTTCCGGGAAAATTCGTTCAGCGATCATTCAAATCTATTGAAATATTTAATTTATTTACTTAGGCAAATTGCTCCGTTTATATATTTTATATATCTATTTTTTCTACATTAACATTTTATTTGAATCAATCAAGACTTTCTCAATATCGTTTTGATGGAATCTCTATACACATATGAAATTATTATTATTCATCTGTAGGCTACACCAGTTTAAAACACCTTTCCCTCTGCACTTATATGATATTTTAAACAGGCACCATTCCTAATATTAAAATTACTCATACATATTAATTTTTAAGTTAGTTACAGATTCTTAAACTATGCTAAATTATAATAGTTTATTATTCAACGAGTGGAAATGTAGGCAATAACTCACGGGCCGCTAGGCTAGTGCTGTAATCATCCAACTGAGTTATTTCCATTGCCACGAGTTAAATACTATACTTTATCTACGACAATAACAATTTTCTAGTAAAACTACACATATTTAATATATTCGGAAATTGCGCTGTGACAATTTTTTGACATTTGTCAATTTTCAGCTAATTTAACAATATAGATTCAAACAAAAAAACATGACTGTTATCGATCAGGTAACAGTGAGTTATAATTCATAGCTATTTAATTATATATATATATATATATATATATATATATATATATATATATATATATATATATATATTATTTGTACATCTAGACTAATAATGAATATATAATCAAATAGAGGATAAAAATATTTACAAGACCATTGGAAATCATACTTTTTGCAGAGCTAGCACATATGCACAAAAATTATAATAGTACCAATTATAAGAGAAAATCATAGCCATTAATATTGAATATAATTATTAAATACGACATGTCAGGTAACTCATTTATTATCTACAATTTCCATTACGAAGAACGTGGATATAGCAATTATTAACTATTTTTTTAATAAAGTTAATAATTTTATAAGAGTCAAAGTTGTAAACATTAAACAGATATTTATTGGTGACATTTTACAATTTACTTAATTGGATATATGTCAATTAATTATATTTATTTCTGTATTGTCGTTTCTATTTCTTAATATTGTTTTCAATTTTTCAATTAAAATTAATTGAAAACTTATTATGTTTATGTCGATGCCTCTAGTCTGGAATATCTTATTAAACGTTACTAATAACATTATTACCGCTATTGGTAAAGATAAGCTATTACCGATGTTTGTTTTTTGGATTTCGCAAGAGTATATCAATATAAATAACAATATTGTATCTTTTCTTCCCACTTTATTATATACTCTTCACGCTACCCAAAAATAGAAACATGGATTATATTATGGTCAATTGAGTTTAAGTGTGAAGAAAGGATACAATATTATTATATTAATATACATAAACTTAAAATACGTTTGACTAGTTGGGGGATTGTCACACACTAAACATTTTTGGAACAACGTCCGATTTTGGTATGGAATTTACAATTAGAGTTGACGCGGCTGAAAAATGCTGTTTGCACTCATTTGGGTGGTATTACACCAATGATTTATTTAGAGTCTTAGAAGCTGTGTTAGAGCAGAATCTATTTCCAAATGCTCGGTACCATCCGGAATCATAATCAATACGCCCCATATCGAATTGGATTAGGTATTTTTTATGGATGAGTGTAATTTAAACGAAAGTTTAGAGTGCAATACCTTTAAGTAATGTTGTATGGCGTCTCTTTTCCGGTGTTGGTTTCTAATTTCTCCTCGTATCCATAGGAATTTTGCGTGTTTGATTGCTGATTCTGCTGCTGGGGTTTTGGACTTTGTTCTTATGTTTACGTATTGTGGAATGATCTTCTGCCGGAAACATTCTGAGTTGAACCATAAGTTCTGGGAAGTAATTCGGTATTTCTTCTTCAATGTATCGTATAATTTGGTCTGTAGTGCCGTGTTTTGTTTCATCCTACATTTGAAAATGAAATACCACATAGTAACGATCACCACCATCCTGTTTCTTAAAATAATAATAATAATAAATAATGTATTTAATAATATGAATAGGTCAATCCCAAACCCCCTATATACTGTCCTGACAGATCACATGGAATTAGATGTCTAAATAGAAATGATTTCATATAACAACCTGAAGATGTTAAATTATCCAGACCAATTACATAATGACAAGCTAAAATTGTCGAAACTATAGTCACTAAATAAAGTCCGTGTTATACAAACAAAGTTAAAAAGTTTTTTTTTTTTTTTTATTTGTGAAGAATTATGTATAACGAAGTAGAAGCCTCCACCGTTAACAGATTGTAGTTTGATGTTTATTTTCGCTATAAAGTAGATGACAACTAAGCAACGTATCCAAGTTATAACACTGTGAACAGCAACAGTTACAGAAACATGCTTTCTGGTTGTTTTTCACAATTGTGGATGAAATTGACGATTTTTCGTTTCAACATGATGGTGCGATATGTCACACGTCTCGTGAAACGATTGCTCTGCTGACTGAAAAGTCTCCCCAAAAAATTATCTCTTTGCGTGGCAATCAGGAATGGCCTGCCAGATTATGCGATCTTAAGCCTTGTGACTTTTTTGTGGGGACTTGTGAAAACAAAAGTGTACGTGAACAAACCAAAAACAATACACCAATTGAAGGATGCAATTTAAAGGGTTATTAACGGCACCCCACCAGATGTTTGTGAACGCGTCATCAAGAACTTCAATGAAAGCATTGCTTTTACATACATAAATGGGAGATGTTACTTAATGTGTTTATAAAAAAAAATACAGTTTTAATAATTTTTTATGTTCTATAGAACTTTAATATTCGACCCTACTTCCAGAACACTCTATATAACTTCCATCACATAAGCTGTAAATTATAAACATCGTATTTGTCAAACAGAAGTCAACCAGTTAAGTTAGAAAATAAATTATCATACAAATATTTACCCAAGGCTCTAAGTTAGGCCCAACATTATTACTCCTATAAATAAACAACATAAGTTACTATATAGGAGAAGACAATATATTACTCTATTCGGATGACCCAACTTTCATAAATCAAGGCAAGTTACTCCAGGAGATAAATACTTTTAATATTAATGCTCGGTCAAAAGATTGGTTTGCAATTAATAAACTCTTATTAAACGAAAGCAAATCTGTAAACTAACTTGGAAATTGCATACACTTCAAATGGATAAAAAATTGTGTAAGTACTTATTCTTACTACCACAGTTATCTAAAGTTGTTTCTTTGAATAATTCTTACAGCCGCCTATTTATAAAGTTATATATTCAGTATGGAATTCCTTCATGGGGAAACTCACCGGTGGCAAACCAAATTTTCTCGACGCCGAGAAAGGCAATACAAATTATATATAATTTAGGTTGGAGACAAGAGATTACTTTATTAAACTAAATATTACATAAATAATGGAATGATTCATATATATAATAAATTCGTCACTAGAAAAGCAAATCAAATTTAACCACTTTACAACCGACTCAAACGTATGCAAAATAGTACACATTATATTATAAACTCTTATAGTATCTAATGCGTTTTATAGAAAAGAAAAAATTTAAATTATTTTAGTTAATATATACTGGAGCTCAAAAGTCAGAAAGAAAATTGTGCAAATGTTTTTGTATTAAATTTATGTTCAGTTTTCGTGACAGAAGAAACGATTACAATTTGGTGCATGTTGAACAAGAAATACTGACAAAAATTCAATAATGTGTTGGTCCGCCGCGGTTGTTGTAGCACTCTCTACTCGGCGAGGCATAGTGATGAAGTGATCGATGTCTTCTTATGGCAAGCGGTCCCAAGCCTGTTGAACACAGATACGTAATTACTCCAAAGTCCTTGGTGGCTGTAGCAATCGCTGAAGTGTTGTTCCAATGCTATACCATCCATATTCTATTGGCGATAAATCAGGGGATCTTGCAGGCCAATCTAAAAGAATGTTGTAGAAATCCATGGCTTGATAGGCCGTATGCAGCCTGGTGTTGTGTTGAAAAATGTCATTTGGGATAGTCTCAATGTATAGTATTGCAACGGGTTGTAGAACTTCAGTAATGTAACATTGGGCTGTTAGACTACTTCTAATGAACACCAGGGGGACCTACTTCCAAGACATATAGCGCCCCATACCATTATGCCAAGGGTATTGGCTGTGTAGCGTTCTAAACTACATTTTGCCCTTCACCGCGAAATAGACTCCATCATGGGCCTCTAAACAGAATCTGGACTCATCACTAAAGCAAATGAAGTTACACTCTACATCCCAGTTGAATCTGACTTGACACAATTCCAAGCAACGAGCTTTGTGGCCCATGGCAAGAATTGATTAACTATTTGCCTAGAAACAACACGTCCTGTTGCTGGAATAAAAGCATCACGAACTTACCGCAAAGTGTCGTGATGATTACATATCGCAAGCAGTCTTAAGTACCGTTTTTGACCACCCTGTATAATCATAGGCCACCAGAACGTCTCTTTTTGTTGTACTTCAAATTGGTTATTTTCGTACATATTTTATTAATTAGTTTATTGGGTCCATATGTTTGTTTTTAGAATATGTTCTGTTATTGTTCAATAAATTCTTTTAATTTATCTATTAGGTTTTGGACTGTTTGTTTTTGTTGGCAGCAATTTTTAATTTTAATTTTATGGATTACAATTTCTAGCCCTTATGAACTAACGGTTAAATGAAAAGCATGGAGTTGAAATTAGCTACTTTGTGTTTTTGAGGGTGTCTGAAGTTTTTTTTTAGATTGTTTGTTAATAAAATTTCTTGAAAATGTGATCATTTCATTCTTGATGTAAGGCTAATATGGCAAAAATTAAGTTATATAAATAAAGCCTTGTGGGTGTAACGTTTTTAATGTCATTGAGTATATATTTAAATACTTTATTGATAAACATATTATTACACAAGATACGTCAAATTTATATTGTAATCCAATATTTAATAATGTATTGTCAAGAATAGTCATTGAATATATGGAGTTTTTACTATTACGAGTATATTATGTAAAAATGGATTTGTAGTTCCGGCTATAATATCGTGGCTTGGCCTGCACTAGGGCTAATGTGGCTGAACTGTTTGGATTTAATTTGTTTAATTTAATTCATCTGACCTGACATACCTGACTTGTCGGTGTCTGTGATCATTTCTAGCAGGTGACAAGTCTAGAGCATCTTTCACCATCCGGATCAATGTGATAAGGAAACCACAAAAAATACCTCTGTTGCGTCTTTACCTAGTTCGCTTGGTTCGTATTTTTATTGCTTGTACATATTATTGAAAAAAGTTTAGCATTTATGCTGTTTACCCCAAAGTGCGCGATGTACGTCATAAACCAATTAAAACGATTTACATCACCACCACTTAGCTTAGGACTACACCTTTCGCCCTTTGAAAGAAGATCGGATGATATCATCACGCATAGATCGTCGAGAACGTCGAGAAGCCAACATTAAGTACGGTCGCGATAATTTTATCATTCGTGTAAATTTCGTGTAAATTGTATTACTTGTAAATATTGTTTGTTTAATATATCAATTATAGCAAACAGTTCTCATCATTTATAATTTCCAACCGAAGTTGCAATTTGGTCTTTCGAATATAATTAAAATAAGTGCATCGAATCGAAAAAAAAAATCCGCAACAAAGTCAATCCAAAGTGGAACAGCACATGGCCGATGGATACATGCCTAAGGAGAAGGTAAATATACGTAGACTCTGGATACCTGGCGACCTCCCAGTGTCAATAGACTCTTTATGGCATCCGGGGTTCTGCTATTTTTTTACTCGTGGGACATATATAGATCAAAACATGGACTCACCAATGTCTAAAGACACTGAAAAGGAGCCAAAAGGCAAGGTTCCTATGGAAACTTGGAGCAACACAATTGAGGATGAGCGGCTGAAAAGCAGTGTAGACGAAATTGTAGGATAAATAAAGTAAGAGCGGCATGGAAAGCTCTAATGGCCTTAGTGCAGAAGCTACTAAGAGAAGGAAAACTGTAAGGAAAAAAGCCCTTATACACAAAGTTTAGGTGGTGGTGCCAGTTTGGTATAAACCGCACCAATGGCGGGCATACGCTGTATTCAATTGAATCTCCATCACTCTAAAGCGGCATCAAGTGCACTATATTGGAGATTTAAAAAGGCCAAATTTAAATTAGGCTTATTTCACTAGCCGTGGATTTCTTGCCCATTCCGGAAACTTTTCAAACTACCCTCGTATAATTGGAACGCGCACCTAGAAAAAACCATCGGCAAAGCTACACCGGCACTATGAATATGCCGCAAGCTCTTTGGTAGAACGTAGGGACGGACACTTCCCCTGCACGAACAAATCAGAAAAAAGGGCTAAATATTGTGACGAGCGGACGTAATTCCGACCAAATTGGATCGCGTTTTGAAGTGACAAGACAGCCTGAATCGAATCAAATAATTAAAACATAACTCTGTAATCTGGTATACAGATGCATCAAAAATGGAAGCGGGCTCTCACATAGGCATATATGGGCCTAAATGCAGAGAATCTGTTCCTCTCAGACAAGGCCCATCAGTCTTACAGGCTAATCCATGATAATTCGGGATAAAACACTTTGTAATATTTGTAAATGAACACCGAGTAAAAGTTAAAGTATTTTAATTAAATTTTTAAAATACGTACAATTTATCCTGAGTAGTATGTGTAATGTTTGGCTATCCGTAATTATATCCTAATAGCTGATGGTACCGGTTACCGCTATCGCTAGTTCGGCTCCAACCATATGTGCGACTACGTCCATAATAAATATATGATCATTAATTTAAAACTCCGTACAATTATATGTATTTAATAAACCACATTATTAAGAACTAAAAATAAGGTACTCATTAATGCCGCAAAACCCACATTTATTTCGTTAAAAGTTTTTATTACATTTTTAGAAGTATGTCAATTGTTTCTATATGTGCAACTAGGTTGTTAGATGACATTATGTTAACTGAAAATTTTAATTAAAACTTTCTAATTAATAGTTATTGGAGAAAATGAATTATTGCACGATGAATGGCAAATTAGCACCCGAAATTATACTTTAAATCAAAATCGACGGGCGTGGCCGAATCGTCATAATTCATACACCGACCTGTGAGTGACAACTAATTGTTAAGCTGCCCAATAAATTAACGTAAATTTAAATAAATATAAAATTATTTCACCTGCTTAACATAATATCCCAGTAAGCCATAAATATTATTGGGCTCGCCTGTTGAATTCGTCGACGCGAAGAAAGTGATCTTTATTCGGACAAGTTTAAAATTAACAGGGCAAACTTCGAGAATATGATAGCGCCGTTCGAACCAGATTTTGAGAAAATTGCCAACGGCGCGCTTTGAACCAGACTGAGTAGAAAGTCGCATTAAAATTAACGCCAATTACGATCAATTATCGACGTTTTTAGTTATTGGATAACGTTAGATTGTACAGAAAAAGGAAAGTTTAGAAGAATAAGCTTTGCGTTTACTGTTTTGTGATATTTAACCGAGAGGAATCCGCAACTAGGTTGTTCTGTAAAAATATTTATGCTAATTGTGCATTCACGGGAAGATTCACCGTCTATCACTTTCACCTCAAGCAAAACAAATTACTTATGCAAAGTATAAAAATAAACTATGACAATGGAGATTTATTATGTAATTCAAGCAGTTTTTTTTTTATATTTTGATATATACACTTCTTAAGTTAGTTTAAGTGACAATAATTATGATAGATAATTATCCTCTTCAATTTTGCAGGTTGCGTGAAATTTCTAATTTAATGTTTATTTTATAATTACGTACGACATTTAATCACTAAAGTGTAATTTAATAAATAATACATATTTAGGAAATTAATATAATTAATAAATACTAATAATTAATGTTCTATGAGGGTTTATTTTTATATTTTGGAATAGACAATCCATTGTGCATAGTTACTCAGAACGTTTGGATGGTCATGCGCCATTTATATTGTAAGTAGAGTAACATGAAAAATTAATTTCTGTCAATAAATAGAATTAAGTTGTCAACATTTCCATTCGTCGCTTGGAATGGTGCCAATCCAAATTGAACATAATATGGGGCGCTATATGTCTTAGAAGTAGGCCCCCCCTGATGTTCGTTACTATCACTGAAGTTCTACAACCTATTGCAATACCATACATTGAGACTATTCCAAACGCCATTTTTCAGCCGAACCACATACTACCCGTAAAACCATGAACTTTATACAAAATTCTGTCATAAAGCTTTTAGATTGGCTTGCAAGATCTCCTGATTTATCATTATTCATAATTTCAGCGATTGCCGCAGCCACCAAGGACTTGATACGGTCTATGCTTCGCCGAGTTAAAGAGAGAATTTTTGTTAGTACCTGCACCAAATCGTAATAGTTTATTCTGACACAAACACATTTCATGCATTTTTCTATCTGGGTGTTGCATTAATTTTGAGCTCCAGTGTATATCAATGGTATACTGAATTATATCATGACCGTAATTCGCTTAGTGATGAATTTTGCGAAAGTCATCTAAATTGCTTGAATTGATCAAGATCTTCATCTAACTTATCGTGAAATTGAGGCATCCTTAGGCCTCAGTGGGACCAGAATAGATTCTATATTGCATGAATATTTTGCTTTAAAAAAATCTTCACATAGTATAACAATTATCATAATCGCCCATGAAGCACTTCCAACAAATGATCGCCTATTATTTCAGAAAAACCAAACAAAACCAGACGTTCAATTCTGGATAGTACACAACCATTTGTTTGCCAGAAGTACCATTTTCTTTTTTTTTCAAAATACGAAAAAAGTAGTCTATATGGAAAAAATATCTTATGGAGAACCGATCCCGATGCTCTTAAATGGCCGCTGCAATTAGAGAATCAGAACATTGGCAGATTTACGAGTACATCTTGAACAAATGAATAGAAGTATCACACTACATTTGTCGAAGGTAACCTTTCACTATCAAAGAGACTGGGGCCAATATACATCAAGATTTTTAACATACGCCAATATCCACTGGAAGATCCATTATGAATCTCTGTTAGAACTTTTTATATTCTGCTTGGATGAGAATCTTCGTTTCGGGTAAATGTTTGTAAAAAAATAAATTGGTACTAAAACGAGAAAATACGATATCCTCTGTCTAAATTCAGAATTTAAAAACTAAGCTGCCAAGATTGCGATTCCAAAATGTTGAACAAATAGGCAGAAATTTCAACACTGGATTAAAGGAACACAAAAATTCCATAATAAACAATATAAGTCACACACACACATGAATTGCGGGTCATTGCATACTAACAAACCAACAATTAGGGGAGATTAAAACGTTCCACTTCCAGGATAATGGATTAAAATTAAACCTATTAGAGGGCATGGAAATCAAAAGGGCAAATAAAAACGGCAAACTCATAGTAAATAATAACCAAGAAATATCAACGAGGGGGGGATCTTATTATGTACGATTCTAATTGAAATCCTTTGAAAATGAATTGTGGAATTCGAAACATATGTCAGAAAACTGACAAATAAAAACATGGAACACTACAAGTGTATTAATCCAAACAAACCTATTTATGTTCTATAATGTAGCTAATAAATTTTTATTTAAACTTGCTCCGTTTTACCTTTCGGTGTAAGGCGGTTTACATGTTCATACATAGTTATCTTAACATCCGTTTAATCTGTAGCTTTCCATCTCTTTCTGTCTTGTGTTAGCCCTTTTGCTTCTTCCCAATCAATTTCTCTTCTTCCTATTGCATCTCTGATTCCTTCATTACATGTTTATCTCGTGCTTCCTCTCTAGATCCTCCATTGTATTCTTGTTTCATATATCATTTTCGTGTTTCTTTCAGTTTTCATTCGGTTTATATGTCCAAACCATCTCATCTGTTCCTTTACTATTATTTCATTAATTGGCTCAAAGTTTAGGTTCTGTCTAATTTTCTCATTATTTACCTTGTCTAGTTGTGTAATCTTGACCTATCATAATTACTGTATATTGAAACTATTGCTTTGGGTAGTACATCCATAATGCATACTTTTTTAAGGTAGTTTCATGAATGATTTTCTCATTTACCTCGTGGTAAAACATTGTGGAATAATAGGTAATTAATTAAAAACACTTGGTTTGTTTCACTACAACTAAGTGTTTTTAATTAATTACCTATTATTGTTAAGATAGGTTAAGAGTACCTTGAGTTAATATATAATTTGTTAGGGTAGGTCAAGAATACGCTAGTTTAAGCAATGGTTTAGTCAGGTAGGTTTACTACGATGGGTCGAAAAAATAGATAATTTATTTTAATTATTCTGTTAGGTCAGGAGTGCGACCAGTTAAACATTACTTATTGGAGTAGATCAGAGTTTTGTTCTGTTAATGTCAACAAATATAAATAAGAAAAAAGCAAAATTGATAAAATCAGACGAAAGACAAAGAATAAAGAAGAAAAGAAATACGATTATAGAATAAAATAAAAAATAATCAAATAAAAGACAACAAAGAAGAAACAAAAGTAGAAACAAAAAAAATATATGAATTAGGTTAGGAATTGCATAACTAGCCGGAGACGGGAAAAATATATCAAATATCAAATTGGGCAATATATAGTACCTCAAGGATCGAGAAGTGATTGGTCGAGCAGATCAATGCGGCTCTAGAGAATCGAAAAGAATCGAAAACGCAGATCCATATAAAATATTTGTCGAAAATAAAAAATAAATATTCATACTAATATTCAAATGTAGTAATATAAATATGAATATTTATTATTTATTAACTTTACTGTATAAGGGATAGAAAAACGATTTATTGGGGAAAGTGTCGTTTTACGAGACGAATAAAATTGTACTTTCAAGGTTTTTAAAAAAGTCAAAGGTAGGTCAAAGTGTCTTTTTTTTCAAATCAATTAATCTGGACAAAATTGTAGATAATTTTACCATATAATTTATCAAAATAAAATGATCGTTCTTTTAAACCACTCTATTTTTTCGATCCGCTTGATCTGCAATAAACAACAACAAATAACGAAGAGATCCTCATGGCACCCACAGCTTACATCAACAAGCCATCATAAATCCCTCATTATTAAATATACATAAAATCAAACCAAGAATGAAGCATGGAGAACTATGACAAAAGGAGTTGACTTATAGAATTTAGAAATAATTTTAAATACATAAATTTGGAAGGATGGAAATTGTGTAAATCGTAAAGGAACAGCCAAATAAGTACGCCATCTTTATCCTGAATCTAAAAGGACGCGTATAGATTGATTGTCCTGTTTTTTTTTGTGGTCCTATAGTGTTGGCATATATATTTAAAAGGACAGTACAGACGAAAAATCACAAATTCTGAAAGCTCGGTATAAAAGCATTTCGTGTGATATGAAGAGCGTGCTTTTTTGTGAGTTGCTGCAAGCGGGTGGAACAATTACTGCGAAGTGCTGCTAGCGTCAATTAATTCTCTTCAGTCAAGAATTGGAACATAAACAACCGTATACTAGCAAAGGAGAACGTCCAGTTAATTTGTTTGTTGTTGACAATGTTAGGCGACACATTGCTTCCAATACAAAAGACATCATAACGATTCTTGGTACCAGCCAGTCTTGTAGCACCCGGCATATTCACAGGACATTTCTCCTGTGATTACTACTTATTCCTTTTGATGGAACACGCCTTTTTGAACGTAAGATTTTCCAAGATATGATTCGTTAGCTGCCTGAAAGATATCCTATTGTTATAGAAATCAATGGCAAATCCTTTACTTTCTTTTAAGATACACCTGAAACGTGGTAAAATTGGATTATTCATTTGTACACCTAATAGATGCTTCTGCTGCATTTAACCTTTAGTATTTTGTAAATCTTTTGATACAACATAAAACAGTTTCTTCATGGAATAAAAAATTCTTACGGGATATACATATATTCAATAAAATTATTAAACCAGGGAAAGTGGTATAAAGGCTAAATAACAATGTAAATATATCATTTGTAATGATTCACTAGTTAATCAGTCATTAGTTCTAACAGAACTTAATACCAAGAATTAACTAATATTATTTCCATAACCCGATATTACAAGATGTACCCGTATGATACATTATTATTGTTAGAATATAATTTTTCCATTGTTATCGTATGCAATATTCGATAACGGTTGAATTTTACTTTTTTATTTAAACTTCTTGCTAAGTTATTTATTAGATCAATTAGTATTGGAATTGTGAATTAGCAAAACTAACATATATGAAGTAGGTGAGGAATTAAATACACGTACTTTGCGTTATGAAATCGTAACTATCAAAATGTTTTAAATCCTAACCTAATTCGTACTCGAAATGCATCACAAAGTAACGGCTTCAACAATCAATCAAGACTAACACTCATATATATGTATATTTTCTATGACTAACACGTTTAAGCTATAAGCTTGAACGTTTATAAATCTAAATTTATATTGACAAAACGTTCTTACCTACAAATATTGACTTTTAACAAATTTATTAAAATTTTACTTATGCATATTTTCATCGAAATTAAATTATTGAATTAATTAAAAAAAATAAACTTTGAAAAATTGAGAAACGATCCTTGTTGCGCCATCTTTGATTGAGTACTACAATCATATGTTGAGGTTTGCACAGTAATCTTCAGTGTATGCAAGCAGTTTCTAATTGTACGTTGAGTTGCCTATGGTAAAAAATTTGCTTTGAGAAATATTTTGACTAATTTTACAATTAAGTACATGAAATTATTAACAATTTGTATTTATTTACGTATGAAATTTAAAAAAAAGCACCAACATTTATATTACACTCGTAATAATCCAGCTGACATACGTTAAATGGTTTGATATAATCTCAAGTATGATAGGAGGGTAAAAGCTTCAGAAATATTAGCTATATTGTGTTTATACCAGATTCAAACCTTAATAAATCATTTTCGTCTTTTGTTTACTTGATGTTATTCGTATATTCGTCTTACCGTCGCTTCAGAGATGTCACTGCATCTGCAAGGAGATAATATAGATAAATAACTTTTAGCTTATTAGTAATTGTTTGAACAAGTAATTTTTGTAGATTTACGAAATTTTTTAATTAATTTATTTTATTTTTGTTATCGTTTAGAGTAATATTTCAATTAGTTTCATTTCGTCAAATTTTGTTACAGTCCTTGTTATAAGGTGCAAAATTAATTAACAATGATATGGCAATAAAAAAGTATTAATTAATATAATCACAAGTTAAACTTAAATTGAATTATTATATTTTCTATTTTTCTTTGAAACCATTAAATTAATACACTCATATTCTTTATGGACAATTTATATTTTTCTTAGATTATTTGTTATGTAAATATTTTTTAGCTTTTAAATTCCTTTAATACTCTATGTTATTTTTGCCATTAAAAATAATGTATTTAATAAGAAAAGGTATTTATAATAAACTAGATATAAATATTCTAATACCTACCTAATAACATTATTTTGCAACTTTACTTGTTAAACACATGCAACTTTTCATTGGGCAGAAGACAATATTTGTCAATTAAACATTTAAATTCATAAAAAAAACATCAGTGTTTTGCCTAATTAGCTGTATTTCGTCACAATATAGCAAAATCCCTAAAATATACATGTTTTATTAATTAGATGCAATATGAAGTTTCCCTAAGGTACAGCCTCATTAACCCAATATTATCAATTAAAATTAACCATAGAATATATGTATTTTTGTATTACATCTTTGTATTCCTTTCTAACAAAATATTACAAACATTATTTTACTAAATATGAAAGTATACTCAAAATGTTTGCCTTTTAAATTAAAACAAACTACATAAGTGCTTTCAAGCAAAATTTCATGAAAAATTTGAAATTTATATGTTACTACCATACGTAGAGTAATATTCCAGTTTAGGTTAATTGACGCCGTTTGGTAAAAATAATATGTTATCTACATCTGGCTGTAGCATCACACATTGAATAAACGTAATGTGAGTGGTAAATTGTACGATGAAAATTAAGTGCAGAAAGAAGTGAAGAAATGTTCAACTTGTAAAATAATAATAAAATAGGGAGTACAGGAAATGTACTATTATGGGACACCACCATTTTAATTTAAGAAATAAATTTTTGACGTTAAATTAAGCAGTACTATTAATTGTTAATATTATTGATCATAGTAAACTTTTTATGCCAGATTTTTTCCAACTTGCTATGATTAATTATTTTATTGCTCTCTGAAACCGATATTTCCAATGGAAAAGTTACCAAAACTTGGAAAATTTAAAACTTGGTCTTTAAAGTGTCTTCCCTATTAACTTTTGGTATTTTTGAGGTAGTCCATATGGACTTGTTTCCGAGACAAAAAAATTGAGGTCCTACTTGTGGTTCATAAAAGTTCGGTAGCGCATAACTGATATTACAACTTTTCAAATATAGATTATCATTGCGATTGCCACAGCGAACCACACACTCATTTATCGCGCTCTAAGTGGATCTCATTTGTCGCAGTCACCCCTATCGTAGTAAAATTTCTCCTTGGGTATTCTTGATGCTCCGAATACGGCATTACGTTCTTTATTTTAGTCGGCTTCGATATCAAACGCATGAGTTAATATTTCGCTATCTTACTCCGACATATCAAAACATTGTAAGATGTTCTCTAAATATATTGAGTTTTTAAGCTGCAAATGATAAATGTGGACAATATTTATTTGACCAGATCTCCTTACTAGATCTCTGACAATGTGATTCACTTTAGAATACTTATAGCATTCTTTGCATCCTATGTATTTCTAGTTCTAGACTCAATGGCATAGTCTGTTATTCTATATTTTCCAGATTTTAGAAAAGAAAATCAGGAAAATTGTAGAATTTTAAAAGAGAAGAAATTCTAGAACTCTGTTTTTCTCTGTTCATTTTTTTTGAATTGTTTCAATTTAATCTTTTCCACAATTTAATTTTTTCGTAATTTCTTAGAATTGTTGATAATGCGAAGGTTCCCTTTTATAATCCAGAAATACAGAATAGAAAAAGTTCTTAATACTTTAGTATTATTAATTACAAAATTTAAAAAAAACCTGACATATAATTTAGGATATAAGAACCCTGGGCGGAGTTCACTCTTTTAAAAAATGTTCTTCCACCCAAACCTTTTTTTCTAGTGATTGCATATGCTATTACACTTTTTATACTCCGATTGAGGTACCTCCAAAACATGATATTAGATATTTATTTATTTATCCAATGTGTAAATATTATATAATATAAGTGTTTCAAAAATTTTGACTTCACATGGAAAGGCTCAAGTTCACGTCCACGTGATCTTCCACTCTCGTCCAATGTATTTTATTCGCACCAACTGCTTCTTCTCCTCTGTCAGTTATGAAACCTAGATACTTCAGTTGGGGCTTGGCGAACTTCCATTCCTCGAAGTTAATAGTGAGGCGTCCTTTAGTCTTCTGTAAACTTCGTTTAAGATAACTAGGTGCTCCTCAACCATCCTGTTGTAAATAATTTTATCATCCAAATATATTCGGTTCCAGCTCTGGTCTAACAATCGTTGTTGTGTTTAAGTTGAGTTGTGTAATCCAAAAGGCGTAACCATAAACTCGTACAAGGCTCGACCTCGAACAGCGAATGCCATCTTTTCGCATGAAGCTTGGTCCAACGGGATCTGCCAGAACGGGTGTTTGAGGCCGATTGTCGAGATTATCCGGGCCTCCCTCAGTTTGTTTAAAATACCATCTACTTTTGGAAAGGCATCCCTCTTGGTAACTGAGTTCAACTTCTGACTGTCGAAACAGAATCTAATTCACCGCAGGCCTTCTTTGTTCTAACGACTAGTGAAGTCCATTGACTCGCGGAAGGTCTAATTACTCCGAGTTTCAGCATCTCATCCAAAGCATCGTTCATAATCTTCTGCACCATAATGTCTCTGTTTGAGTCGTGAGTATCGATCACGTGTTTTATCTTGTCTGTTCCACCTAAGTTCGTTCCAGCTAAACTTTTTATAGATTACAATCACATATCCTAACTTTCCTTTTAGGTCTCATTAAAGTCAGAAAATTCCATGACACGCTCATTTTTAGAATCCACATTTGAATAATCGAATCAAACGGTGTTTATTGAATTGTCAACTAACCTAATTTGCAATCGTAAATTGTGCATAGCATCTATACCTAGTATTAAAGTGTACTTAACACTTGGTATCACCAAAGCCTTACATTTATAAACGTTTTTTTAAACAACCGGTAACATTACCTCAACGTTTTGTCCGCTAGCAGTGGGAAATGATTTGACTTGACAGAATTTTTAAGTTGCACTTACACATATTAACAATCCAACAATTGAACGGCTTGCTCCTGAATCTATCAGTGCTGTCACGTTTTCTCCAAACAAAGATACATATATGTATAATGTAGTGTTTTTGGGTTTCCTAACAAAAATAGAATTTACTAAATTGGTTGAACAAAACGTGTGTATTACGCTTAACCACTCGCTCCACTCATTCTTGTGGTTCTCCTCCCAGGTTGCGGCGACCCTAAAAATCTAGTTCTTTGGCATTGATGGTCTCTCTCCAACACTCTCCTTGCAATATCTCGTTATGTGGACTTTCTTACGACACCTAACAGATAAAAATAAACCTATCGCGTGTTGAAGTCACTGCTGTCAGACCTGGTATTATATGACTTTTTAACAGAATACGGATAATTAGCTTGATCTCCCAATTAATAATTGTTGTAGACTAAGACGATATCGGTAAGAAGGTATAAGGTTCTATTAAATTCTCTAAACTTGAAAAGCTTCATCAGATGGATTGAACAGTAGAGACAATGTATGCTGCATCGCTGCAATATAAATAGGAACCTTTTCATTTCGCCCCTGCTTCTTGTTCATGATTTTTTCTGGAGTGCTATCATGTATATTTGGTGGAAGGAAGTCTGCTTTGATTACTGACACTAAGGAATCCCAAAGCGTCCCTTGAAAATAAATCAACTGTCGCACGGTATAACTCCTCCTTGGACACGCCTCTAACTTCCCGTAACTCTTCGACCCTTTCTAAAAAATCTAAGAGAGGCGATTCGCCACTAAAAGTGACTCCCCATTTATACACCAGAACGTGACGAACATGCACTCAACTATCTTAAGGATTAGATGGTGGACTCATAATAAAACTATCATCACCTTCATTTTCACGATCTTCGCTAAAACTGGCGCCATCAGCAGCAGAAGCCATTTCTCCATGACCTTCTACAAACGTTGATGCTATCAAATATTTAGAACTTTACGAGAAAGCTGAGCTTCTATCAATAGTAACTTATTTAAATAATAATTTTTAGTGTGTTTAATTTCCTCCCTCAACTCCTCCAACCTACTTATTCTATTATTCAAATGCGCCAGGCTTCCTTTCGATCGTTTTTTAGTCTCTTTGCCGTTTTTACCCGGATACGTGTCTAACTATTGACGAACAGAATCAAGAGAATC
The DNA here is from genome assembly GCA_963969525.1 of Ontholestes murinus. NCBI lineage: Eukaryota > Metazoa > Arthropoda > Insecta > Coleoptera > Staphylinidae > Ontholestes > Ontholestes murinus. The sequence continues at coordinate 62,406,347 of OZ018388.1, forward strand.
AGATATTTCCTTATCGTCTATACCAGTAACAAATATACTTGTATTATCGAGTGAGGGTACCTCTTGTAACAAAAACTTGCGGAATACGAAACGTACGTAACTCATCTACCTTAGCGCATTCACTGCAAAATCCCCTAATGTTAAATTCGTAAAACTAATTCATGTTTTAATAGTAAATTCCATGATTATATTGGTAAATGTTTAATAATTTTCTATTAGCCAATTTTAAATAATATGTGTATAACAGTAAGTAATATTTAACAAAAAAATAAAAAAAGGTAATAATGTAGGGACATTATTAGCTTTTTTTTAAATAAAATTAAGTGGAATCAATATATTATGAATAGAGAGCGGATAAAAAAGCTTAAAAAATGTGAAAAAAAGCATTTAAAAAGGCACCAAATTTAGAGAAAAAAAAGCATTAAAAAAGCATAAAAACAGGAAAAAAGCATAAAAAACACGAAAAAAGCACTAAAGAAAACTATATTTTCTTAATATGTTACACGTTTATCAACATATTTTAAATAGAAATTCTGCTTAAAACTAAAATAAACATACTTTCTTTACGCAATATATAATATTATGTAAGTATTTAAAAATTAAATTGTAATTTTGTATACATTACAAAATAACTAAAATTTATTCTTGAAAACAGTAGATCATTAAATGTTGTTCTAGGGGTTTAATTGTAAAAATTAGTGGAAAAGCTTCTCTTTATTTTAATTATAGCTGGATCCATTTGAAAATTACCATTCAAAATCAAGTTTAATTTATTTAATATTAAAAATCCTTCATTTTCACCGAATACTTCTTTCGATATTATTTTGATTTATTGGTCAATGCGTCCAAGTATTTTCTAAATTGAATCTGCTTTTATAAAGATTTGATTGTGTTGCTCACAAAATTTAAACGCGATTTTATGCAACTAAATTGTTTTGAAGGAAGCTCTTGTTTCTTAAGAACTGTTTGACAGTCTTTAACTGATTTGCTTGTCATTTTGGGAAAGTTGTATATAACCTTATTAAATTCTTCAAAATTGTTCGCATAGTACATCGTAGCATATAGCCAAGTTCCCCATTTTGTTAGCACTGGTTTATGGGGCAGTGAGATATCAGGTAACGACTCCTTGAATAATTGCACTCACAGAAGAATATAAGAACTATTTTTCCATATTTAATTAAATCTACAAATGTAAATTTCATTCTTATAGTTTCAGAAATTCGTTTCTATCCATGTGCTAAACTTGTACAATGCACAAAATGCATTATTGGTATAATTTTGTAACTTGGTATTGTCTACGGCAAAAATAAGCTTGTCAGTCCATCACTTATGAATTTTGCTATAATGTCATTATCAGTTTTCTTCAATTCTTTTGTATATATCAAAGTACTATTGGTCGGATGTCTTCGTGTTAAACTCCTATTATTAAATTAAACAAGGGTCTGTGGTTTCATCCACACCAAACCACATATAATTATTGTTAATAATATCTTTAATTTTTTGCATGGTTTCATAGTACGCAAGAGCTACATATTTTTTTTCTCAGGAATGCGCATTTTACAATATTTTTCCAAGAAAAATTTAAATGCATTATTTTGTAATTTTCTTAAAGGGATATTCGAATTTTGCACAAATGTTAATTTAATTGTTTTGTTAGATGATGCTAAATATTGTGAAATTGTGCTGTTTTTTAGTTCAGCTTTGAACTTTTTCAAATGTTCTTGATGTAGTGTTGTTATAACATGTTTTACATACAAGTCTTGACTAGTTAGGATTCAACTAAAATAAAACTTACTATTTTTAGACATGCCTTACAAAATAATGTATTATTTTCACTTGTTAATTCTGGATAGTCTCTAATTAATTATTGTATTGTGGTTTTCATCTTTTGCATTATGGGTTAAATATACATATGAATTATATAATATAATTTATCTGTGATTCCCCAGGTTAATACGATTCACGCATATAGTAATTTTTGATAAATAAGCAAAGTTTTTGGAATTTTAATTCAATAGTTTATGAATGCGAAAATGAATGAATATGAAAATTAACGAAAACGATAAATATGCGCCAGTCGACCCATCCGTATTTTTGCCGAGAGTAGAAAATTGATACGGTTGCAGAACACCTGATTATTAGCTATCACTTAAATTTGTTTACATTTAATACTTACTGGGCCCCTGTTTGGGCCTAGTTTAACGACGTTTACATCCGGAATATCATAGGTGTGATTCCTATGAAGCGTTCGTCTGTATTATCTGAATAATGAGACGGTCTATTATACCTACTTATTTATAAACGAATCCATTGTAAATTGGTAACTTATACTAATATTTATTAATAAGAAAATTCATTATGATTATTGTATCATATTATGAAGATTTTAAACAATTATATTGTCAAGAGACACGAAAAAAATATGTAATACAAATATAATCTATAAATGATTGGATACAGATTTCTATGAAAATTATCTATATTAGCACATTAATTTAATATCAGCGTGAAATTTTTATTAAATGTTTTTTAAATTTTTAAGAAAATGCTCCAAATAAGCATCAGAATCTAAAAACAAGCATGAAAATAAGCATAAAAAGTCAAAATAAGCACAAAAAGTCAAAATAAGCAAAAAAGCACAAAAAAACTTAGCGCTAAGTAATCACATTCTTCAAGATTCATATAGATATTAAGAAATTTTTTCGATGCTATTAATATTATGGATAAGCATAATGCTAGAAATCCGCTCTCTAATTATAAATAATAATAAATGTATGATAAACTTCAGGTTAGTTTCAATTTTAAATAAAAACGTTTAAGTCAAATTGATAAAATTCCATTTAATTGGTGTCACTTCATTTACAGAAAAATCTTATCATTCAAAATGGGAACTTATATCGGTTTTCCGCTGAGCAGGATTTTTTTGCCTGCTTCCCCGTGAATATCTGATCCGGACGGAATAGCTACTGCCATAGATAAGTATATATAAGTATACCGTTCTTCCTCAGAAGAAATTTAAATGGAATGATAGGACCCAGACTAGAGAATTTTCTTCGCACGCAGCCGAATTATTTCAAATAAATTTTGAGGTAGTGTACCCTTAAGAAAGAGGTCTAAAAGAAAATAATATCAGGCCTGACTTTAGTCGGAATTCTAACGAAAAATGGAATGGTTTCCAACGACAAAAAATTATAAATTTACCTTGAGGATTTGAGGCGATTCACTAAACAATGTTATTGTTCATCTATAAATCCATTGAAATTTTAATTTTATTGGGGGTATTATATTTACGCCAGCTAAATATAAATATAGCTATAAATCAGGAGCAGGAGATCCCAACAACCGTACTAAACATGGGTAGTTTCGGACGGATTAATAACAAAACGCGTGTTTCCACTCGAGGATTCAGCGACACGAAGTCGAATCCTGAGAGAGTTTTTACACCATCATCACCGTGTGCATCATCTTCGAGGCGTCTTCAAGCGACACCAGGTCTACATCAAGGAAGCGCTCTCATACTTCATTTTCGGCAGCCGCCTACAGCACGAATTCCAATCAGCACCGTCTAAACGAGCCCGAAAAGTTGATTTATTATTCAAGTAAGTCCATCCTTTATTTCCTATTTCTTTATTATTTAACACCTGCGTCGACGGTTAGTCATGACTGATACGTTGAAATCACTCATTACCAAACGGGCAACGTTAAAATCTAGTCTTACACATGCCGACACTTTTTTTTTAAGCATAATAGTAAAAGTAAAATCTCAGAAAACAAACCTATAGAGCTCGAAATTCGTTATAATAACATATTGCAATTAATTGATCCTTTTAATTCACTTATGGATGAAATTGAGCAAATTGATGAAGATAAAATAACGACTAAACTGGCCCATAGAGAGTCATTTAAGGTTTCATATTGAGAATAATTCGCATCTATCGCTTAGGTTTTTCTTAGATTCTCTTCAAAGCAATTTAAGAGCACTTGAAGCGTCAGGCGTACCTGTTAGGAATGGGGTAGCTTACTTGTTTAATTAATGAGTAAAAAATTAAAAGGGATTTTGAATCTCACAGTAATTCTAACGAAATGCCTACTTTTGACCCATTCCTAAAATGTATAAAAAATAAATGTGATATTCTCAAATCAAACATAACTCGCAGTCTTTAACCGCATGTGTTTTACAGTGCAGTTGGATCTACTTCTTAATCAATACTATTACGTCATTATTAACATCAGAAGCATCTTTCTTAGAAAACAACAACGACGTCTAAGCTTCAAAAGACCTGTCAGTGTATGAATTTATGGATTACAATACTTGAAATTTAAAGTAAGAATAAAGAAAACACCTTTACTTGTTTATACCACTTTAAGATCCAAGAATCAACTCTAAAGTATTTATCAGAAATTAAATAAATTTTCATTAACAATAATATAACTCGAACCAGTTAACAACAATTAAAACACCATTGGAAGGTTAGTGAGAATAAAGCTTGTTAGGCTGTATACAGGAGCCAATCTTTGACACATTTATAAAACTCCGGTGCACAGAATATGTGAGAATGTAGTAGGAGTAGGATAACATTATCAATTGAAGATAAGAATTAATTTCTAGTTGGAGTATTAAAATATTTGCTACGAAACGCTTTTAAATGGCTATAACAATATTTACCAAACAGTCAAAAAATATTCTTATTAAGGATTTAAGAACTCGTTCTGTAAACAATGATAAACGAAATATGTAACAAATGGCAAATGTTAAATAACATACATAAATTTTATTATATTCGGTGAAAAAGTTGTAAATGCCACTAAAAATTTTTAAAAGTTTAAGTATCTATTTCTTTTGTTAATTAGTTTCGAATAAATAATATCTATTTAATTAACTATTGTTGTATTACCTAATCTTTATTTAATAATCTATGTTCTTCTTCGTCTTCTTGTAGTACCATTATGGAGATGAAGGTCGAAAACTATCTCAGTAAAACCCTCACCGTCATTTGCAGCCTGTAACAAGGAATGAACATCCAAACCTGTCCAATCATGTTGGGATAAAGTGTGGAACCAAGTAAATATCTTAAAAATAAAACGGACGATATCTTTGAAATTTTGCAATTAGGAAAAATTCATTTACATTTTTTTAAATAATATACTTCAATAATTAATATACCCTCAACTTTTTGTATAATTCTGCAAGTTTTAAAGTTATTTCAAATTTGTACATAATGGGTTTACTGGATAAAATCTGAGATATTTACTTGGTTCCATACTTTGTCCCAATCCGGTATTTTTAGCAATTTACAATATCTGCGAAACGTTTTTTGGATTATTTGAATCTTAATTTCATAATGTAAATAATTACATTTTGAAACAAATGTATTATTTTTTACACCTTGGACAAGTCAACAATTGTGATTAGAGAGTGACTGGAATACAGAGATCAAAAAGGCCCAAGTAGAATCAAAAGGAATTTTTGAATAATAGTAAAAAGTGACTTGAATATAGAGATATGATCGTTTTGATCTCTATATTTTAGTCACTTTCTACTATTGTTCGTCATACTTTTAATTATTTCAATATTAAGAATAAAGAAAATACTTTTACTTTTTTATACCACTTTAAGTTTTATTTTCAGTGACTAGTTTCGACTACACGGTAATCATTATCAAACTAAGTACTTAAATTACAAATAACAACTGTTTATATACCTATTACAATGCTTCGAACAGTGGGGTGTACATTAGGTCAACCTGGTCGTTAATGATTAACGACCAGGTTGAGTCTTTTCATTGAAAACTTTTACATATCGACTTTAAAATATTCACTTAGGAAAATGTGTTTAAGGTGCTTTACTTCCATTTTGACAAGGTTACCTTTTTCGCGATGTTTTTGATTATTATAGTATTTTTAGTCATGATTATATCATCGAATTATAACAGATAGACCTACCTATCCAATGAGTCTAAATTCAGGCTAGCTATCTTTACAGTCACATCATTTAGTTAACTTAAAATTATTCTCTTTCTTTACTAGCACTATCAGTGTAGTATTAAATACATCCTTTTAATTTATGATTAACTCCTTTAGTTTATTACGTTTGTTTAATTTAAGCCATAGGTTGAGTCCCTTCAAATTCCCATTAATAATTATTATACTTTTGAACACTGAATAAAACACTTACTATGTTTTTAACCACTATAATTATAGTAAGTATTTTATTCAGTGATCATTATGAATTACCACGTAGTAGCAGTCGCAACCATCATTATGATTATTATACTTTTATTTGGTTACCAAAATCTTTTAAATTGGTGTTGAAATGATAACTTGTCTATGGCAATAGTAATTTTGATTTCGCACTAAATCATCATGAACAAAGGGTAAACAAAGTTCAACATAAACAAACCTAAAAAATTAATGATAATTCGCTTACCACTAGCAACGCTCTCTGCTCCGTTTGTAATGATTCGCATAATATAACTTCATGTGACGCATTTATTACATTGTCTGTCGATGATAGATTAAAAAAAGTAAAAAACCTAGGCTTATGTATAAATTGTTTGCGAAAGGGCAATTCTAAATATCAATGTAAATCTCAATTTGTTTGTAAAAATGGTGATGTGGCCATCATAGTACTTTCCCTATATTTTACTCGAAAACTATGCGGTTTATGCAAAAAGGTTATCCTTAATAATTTATTCAATTTTGAATTCTCTACAATTATTTGTTATATAACTTTCATGTTGCTTCAATAGTTTATTAGCAATTGGAAAAAATGTCAACAATTTCAATTTTTATTTTTTTTTCTCGAAAGTTAAGAATTTTATGAAAAATATATTTTAATAAAATTTGTTCAGTTTCTCATTCTCTTTAACTTTTGTTTGAACAGTTTTGTAATATTTTTTATATTAAAAAAAATATTGGAAAAAAACAAAAAACGCCTCGAGTAAACACCCACTTCCGGTTTATGAATGTTTACCAAAAGCTTTTCAGTTCCAGTTTTTAATGATAAAACCTTATGTTTAAAGTTTCATCTCAATCGGATCAGTCGTTTTTGAGATACAGCACCCACGGACAGACAGACAGACAGACAGACAGACAGACAGACAGACAGACAGACAGACACACACACACAGACACAAATTTTTTTTTTCCAGAAATTAGTTTAATGGACTCAGGGGACCTCAAAACGGATATAAAAATTAAAAAAAAAAAAATCACGATCACAATACTTCCCCTATATATACTTCGTATATAGGGAAAGTAAAAATGTTTCAATCGTCATTATATACTCGAAACAAAATGCAGCGTCAGAATCACAAAATTTGTTTTAAATCATACCACACAAAATGCATTTATGCTTTTAGCAACTGCTTGCGTTAACATTTTTGATCAACATTGAAAAACCCACAACTGCAGAGTTTTACTCGACTCAGGATCGCTTGCAAATTTTATAACCAGCAAAATGTGCGATATTTTGAAAATTTATTTAGAGCAAGTTAATGTAAATGTTGTGGGAGTTGATGGCAATCCAGTCAATGTTATGTACAAAACAAATGCTAAAATTAGTTCATTCAAATCATAGTGTGTGTTATCACATGGTTTGTATTAGACAAAATACTAAGCCAATAATTTCATTTAACCTTGCGAAATTAAAAATACCTAAAAACATAAAGCTGGCTTACCCTGCATTTAATAAGAATGGTGAGATTGATATGCTGATAGAGACACTATTGTTCTGGAATTTGTTGTGCATTGGACAATTAAAATTAAGAGAAAACATGTCAACTTTACAAAAAACATTGCTCGAATGGATAATCGGGGGCCCAGCGTCAATTTATAATAATCCAACCATTATCGCAGCAAATTCATGTTATAATTTAGATATACAAATTAATCAGTTCTGGGAAAGATAACAAAATATTGAATTTCCTCCCCCTCTCACGGCAGAGGAGAGTTATTGTGAAAACATATTTGCAGAAACCGCTATAAAATCAGATGGAAAGTTTATCGTCAATGTACTTTTAAAGGAAAGTTTTAAATCGTTAGGTGACACTAGAAAAAATGTTGTTCAAAGATTTCTAGGTATTGAATGTAAGCTTTCTCGAAATTTTGAGTTAAAACAGTTATATTATAAATTCATGCAAGAGTACGAACTAGTAGGCCATATGAGTCAAATACCTTAATCAAAAACAGGAAATTATCCAATATGTATCTTCTACACCACCTTGTTTTTAAACAAGATAGCACCACCACAAAATTAAGAGTTGTGTTTGACGGCTCGGCCATTTCAGACTCGGGGATATCTTTAAACTCGATTCAATGTGTAGGGACCATAATTCAGCTTGACCTTGACGATGGCTGGAAACGTGTTAAATTTGCTGAGGCTGTAGGGACGCGAGAACTACGATGAGTGGGCGTTCGCCATACGGCATCTCCTTGTGCTAGAGGGTTTGCAAAAGGCTATTGATGAGGAACCTAAAACGGAAGAAGAAACCACGCGTGATTAAAAGGCGATGGCAAAGATGGTCCTCGCGATCGATGCGGCACTCTATGTACGTATTAAGGAAATCAAGACCGCTAAGGGCATGTGGAATAAATTAGTCAACTTATTCAGTGATGCCGGATTTACCAGAAAAATCAATTTACTACGTAAGCTCGTCTCAACGAGGCGTGAAGATTGCGATTCAATGGAAGTGATCGACGCAGGACAAAAACTACATGCTACGGGTTTCTTAAAAATGGACGACGAAGTGGTTGGTTCGTTGCTGCTCGCTGGCTTGCCTGAAAATTTTGCAGTGTTCATGAGTGGTTAGTTCAATTAATATGATTGGTATATTGATTTCGGCGCAAGTATGCATCTGATCGCGGACGAAAAATCGATGGTTAGCAAAATTAATGCTGACATTCCAGACATTATTGTAGCAAACAATGAACGACTACCAGTAAAGTGTCGAGGAACTAGCCGTATTACTACAGTTGTAGAAGATGAACAATGTGATATTACGATTGGAATGCAGTGCACATCCCGAGCCTTGCTACGAATCTTGTGTCAGTAAGTCAACGTTACAAAAATGGAAATACAGTTAGCTTCAGCAATGACAGGTGCAGCATATTCAATTGCAAAAATCAGCTGATTGGGGTGGCTATTTACGAGAAGGGTGTATACAAACTAAATATAAAAACAGTGGAATAATATGCTATGGCCAACAGTGTGTCCGATACTAGGCTTTGGCATCGAAGATTAGGCCATATTAACAGTTCCGATATGTGTAAGATGAAAGATGGACTGGCAACAGGTATTACTTTTAACCACAAAGTTTCCATTGATAAGTCAAATTGCATGGTATGCTGCGAAACAAAGCAAGCAAGATTGCCGTTCAATCATACAGGCACATGTGCTAAATTTACACTTGAACTTATTCATGCCGATTTATGTGGACCCATGGAAACAAAATCGATCGGAGGTTCAAGGTATTTCCTAATTTTAATCGACGATTTTAGCAAAATGGCATTTGTTTACTTTTTGAAATGCAAGAATCAAGCATTTAGTTGTTTTAAGGTTTTTTAAAGCCATGGTAGAGAATCAACAGAAAAATACGAATAAAATTCTTCGCACAGATAATGGTTGCGAGTTCAAAAACACTGATTTTTCAAATTATTTGAAGAGCAATGGAATAATTAGCAGAAAGGTGAAATACGATGATCGTTGAGAAAGCCAAATGTCTATTATTTGATGCCAAAATTGGGAAGGAGTTCTGGGCCGAAGCAGTCAGTACGGCTGCATACCTGAAGAATATATCCCATACATCAGGATTATCGAAAACACCTTAGGTTAGGTACCAGATTTGAGTCATATTAAAATGTTTTGGTAGTATCCCGAAGGAGTAGCAATAAAAATGGGACTGAAAAGCAACACAAAAAATGTTGGTTTGTTACAGTGAAACATGTAAAGGATATAGATTGTATGATCCAATTTCAAATGTAATAACAACAATTAAAGACATTTTAGTTATGGAGTCTGAGAATGAATCGCAAGAAAGAACACCAATTTCAGAACACTTCAGCAGCTGATCGAGGAGGCAGCGCATCAGCAGCTCATCAAGGAGGCAGTACAGCTGGACGATGAGACAGCAACAAGTTACAGTAAAGGTGATCACGATAAAGAGGATTCTACCTCCAGCTTAGGGAGCAGAAGCAGATGCAGATTTTGTTCCACCGCACAGGATTGATGAAGGTATGTCCAATGACCTAAGAAGATCGAAGAGATTGCCTCGTCCCAAGGATTATGATAACTTTGTAACTTACATGGCTGCAAGTGATAGTAAGCTATTAGATAACCCTTTAACTCTACATGAAATTATGTCTCGACATGACAAAACAAAATGGCTGCATGCCATGGCAGAAGAAATAAATGCTTTTAAAACCAATAATACATGGGAACTTGTCGAACTTCTTAAAAATAGCAGTATAATTGACTCAAAGTGGGTATTTAAACAAAAAGTAGACAGTATTAGTAATGAGATTAAATACAGAGAGAGATTTGTTGCAAGAGGATTCAATCAAAAACTGGGCATTGATTATGATGAAACTTTCTCACCAGTGGTCAGATATTCAACACTCAGATTATTAATAGTCCTGTCGGCGAACTTAAATTTAAATATAACACACCTTTATGTTACAACAGCATTTCTAACTGGACATTTGCGAGATAATGTTTATATGAAACAACCGGATGGTTTTGTGAGAAAATAAAGTCTTGAAACTAAAACGTGCTATTTATGGACTAAAACAATCATCACGAGTATGGTATGAAGCAGTTAAGGTGTTTTTAACCAGTATAAACTTCAAGAAATCTGTTTACGAACCATGCGTTTTGATAAAAAGAAAACGATAATTGCTTTATATGTTGATTATTTCTTCATATTCAGCAATGATGAACAGGACACCAATAATTTAAAAATTGCATTAACCCATTTAGACCCAAACGGTCGAAAACGACCAGACAACACTCTATCCCAAACGGTACGAAACGACCGTACTAAATACCTTTAATTAAAAGTCACTTGTGTATATTTTATGGTGCTAAGGGGTATACCCTGTGTATAAGTGATGTTTAGGCTACCATATTGACTTATCACCCCATAATAAACTTAGTAGTTATTTGTTTTTTTGTGGGAATAACTTCGTACGTAAAATTGTTCAAGAACATGGCGGAAAATAATCGTTAATAACTCATTTAATTTTAACTTAAATATAAATATTTTCTGCTCATATATAATAAAACTCCACTTATTAAAATACCAACTAGCAATCAAATCGAAAAACAAGTTTGTATGCTGATAAATGGCGATGAAAATGGAAGTGTTCGTTTTCGACCGTTTGGGATAATAAGTACAAAAATCTATAACAGTATTTGAGGTATGCTCCAATATAAAGCAATATATCTGTGAACGAATCAATGATCAAATATTTCGCTAAACATTCATGTAAGTAGTACAAAACTTATAACTGAATTATATATCAAGGAAGGAAGGAAGCTATCGGTACAGTACGAGAAAATAGGACCGAAAATGCAACTTGCTCAATAGTAAAGTAATGAAAAGAAGTGATCGCGGTACGACCTATAGCCGTATTGACAAAGATAATTGTATTGAAGTTATTAGTTGTATAGATAACAGTGTTGTTACCATTTTGTCTAATCAAAATGGCATAGAACCAGTGAAGAAGATATCGCGCTTTTCTCTAAAGTAAATAAAAGTTTGAGGTACACTTATGGTATCAATATGTACAGTAAATACATGGGAGGAGTAGATCAAATGGGCAACCACATTTTAAATTAAACCTTTGATATAACTGTAAATATCTCAAGAGTTTCGACTCAAAATTAGATAAATTAGACATGTTGTTGAAGCAGTATACCAAACGTATGGTTACAAAATGACGAGACCAGATCCTAGCCAGAAATCAAAGTAAGCCAAATGCAAAAAGATATAGCAAGGCATTTAGTGCTAACTGGTTAAAAAGCGCAAATTGTAAAAATAAAATTAACTACACGTGAAAATTGTAATATCCCTTGATATGCATGATAAATCTTTTATAGAATATAATACGTAGTTAATATTGTCAAAATTAATAGTTTTCGTAAATAAAATCTATAATTGTTATACACTTATTTAACTATTTGCTTATTACAAACAATATTCTAACATTATAGACAATATTATAATAAAGTACATAATTTTTAATTTGTAGCACATTATCCCAAATGGTCGTTTTCGACCTAAGCCATAAGTCCAAAAATAAAAATGGCATTTAATCATTTTCTTTTATTTTCATCTTAGATTGACTAGTTTTATCATAAGAAATAATGACAAATACAAAATAATTTAAAAAAAGTTTCGGGCACATGGGAGTATAATATTTATCGAATTACGGGTCTAAATGGGTTAAGCTTGAGATTTAAGATAAAAGACCTAGGTGAAGCAAAACATTGCTTAGGTATGACAATTAAAATTGACAAGCAGAAAGGCGAAATATGAATTTACCAAGGGCAATACATTGACAAGTTGTTAGATCAATTTAATATGAGCAACTGCCAGACACTCAAAACACCAATTAAAGCAGGTTTAAACCTCGAGAAAGGTATAAGTTTTGGTAGCATGCCTTACCAGGCAGCTTAAAGTACCTGGCAATAATGACAAGACCTGATATTTCGTATGCAGTGAGTTATCTAAGCCAGCTTAACACATGTTATAATGAAACTCACTGGAAATGTGCAAAGCGAGTATTGAGGTACTTGCAAGGTACCAAGAGCAACTGTTTACGATATTAGCGAAACACTGAAAGCTTAAAAGGATACACAGATGCAGATTGGGGAAGCAACGCCATTGAAAAAACTCATACACAGGTTTCTGTTTCATACTGGCAAACTGTGCCATCTCCTAGGAAAGCACAAAGCAAAGGACCGGCGCACTCTCCAGTACCGAAGCTGAATACATCGTAGTCTCCGAGGCATCAAAAGAGGCTATTTATTTAAGAAATGTGCTAGCAGAAATCAATGCTAGTATAAAGTGTGTGAAATTGCTAAATGATAATCAAAGTGCTCACAAATTATTTAATAACCCCGTATTCAATCGACGGTCAAAACATATTGATGTACGTCAACATTTTGTACGTGAAACTGTAGCGAATGGCTTTGTAAAATTAGTGTATATGTCAACAAATAAAATGCCTGCGGACATTTTGACAAAAGGCTTAACCTTTTATAAACATCAAATGTTTGTAGGAAAACTTGGTTTAAGTTTATATACATAAAAATGTTTATGGGAGGCAGGTGTTAAACCAATTAAAACGCAACTTCACCGCACGATTGATTTGATTTGATTTGATTTATTCGTGTTAATAATATTACATTTTACACATGTCAAATAACAAAATATGGTAAATAAACTTACTTTATCTACGATCGTACAGAAAGTAGACGCTTTTTGCATCACTTTTCATTGTAAAAGTGGATTTTTAAAGCACTTTTTAAACATTAATTGAATTATTGAAATGACATTAAAATATTACTCATAAGAATATATTCTTCAAAATTTTGTAAGGCACACGTGTAAATAACTATTAAGGTACAAGTGTAAAAAGTGATGCTTTATTGCACGAACTGGCGTTCAAAAACACGAGCGAGGAACGAGCGAGTTTTTTTAAAGCCAGGAGTGCAATAAAGAAACTTTTTACACGTGTGCCTTACAAAATTTTATCTTCGATCGTAAAGGATTTCAAAGAATATATTCTTATGAGTAATATTTTAATGTCATTTCAATAATTCAATTAATGAAAACATATTTTACCCGCAGTGCACTAATGAAAGCGTTACTTAGCAAACAGTAAACAAGTTGCACAAATGTCGGCCGCCATTATTATTTATGGAAAAAATGTTCGCTTTATTGTAATCGCTTCCACTTGCATTAAATAAAATCTTCAGAGTTCTTAAATCTGCCATTTGGTTTGTATTATATATTTTATTTGTAGTTTATTAGTTATTTGCATCAATTAATAAAAAATTAAGTTTTCCGTCGAAAATTTGTGCTATAATATATTCATCTGTCAAATTTGACATTTCTGTGCAGTAAAAACAGTTTGACATTACCGTGCAATAAAAACGTAAAAAAGCACTAGTGCTTTAAAAAGCCACTTTTACAATGAAAAATGATGCAAAAAGCGTCTACTTTCTGCACGATCGTAGATAAATAACTATAACCTAATTACATAATTAAATGCAGCAATAATTACAAAACAATCCTAAAACTAACAATATCTAAAATAAAGTCCCCAAACACATGAAGGCATTTTGAGTGACATAAATAAAAATAAAAACACAATAACTTCATATAATATTAAAATAGGAATTAAAAACATGTCATCTAAAAAATTTAAATAGTTAAATAGTTATTTAAGGTACAAGTGTAAAAAGTGATGCTTTATTGCACGAATTAGCGTTTAAAAACTCGAGCGAGGAACGAGCGAGTTTTTTTAAAGCCAGGAGTGCAATAAAGAAACTTGAAACTTTTTTTTACACGTGTGCCTTACAAAATTTTATCTTCGATCGTAAAGGATTCCAAAGAATATATTCATATGAGTAATATTTTAATGTCATTTCAATAATTCAATTAATGAAAACATATTTTACCCGCAGTGCACTAATGAAAGCGTTACTTAGCAACCAGTAAATAAGTTGCACAAATGTCGGCCGCCATTTTTATTTATGGAAAAAATGTTCGCTTTATTGTAATCGCTTCGACTTGCATTAAATGAAATCTTCAGAGTTCTTAAATCTGCCACTTCGTTTGTATTATATGTTTTATTTATAGTTTATTAGTTATTTGTAACAATTAATAAAAAATTAAGTTTTTCGTCGAAATATATTCATCTGTCAAATTTGACAATTCTGTGCAATAAAAACGGTTTGACATTACCGTGCAATAAAAACGTAAAAAGCGTCTATTTTCTGTACGACCGTAGATAAACAATCTTACAGATCTAGTTATTTAAAGAGTAAAAAAGTAAAATCAAGTCAGGTTTAATAATAAATAAGTAGAAGATATATTAAAATTATAATTAAAATCAAGTAATTAAAATATTATTGGGGAAAATACATAATTAAGGGTAACCTTAAATTAATGACAGACGGGACGTTATGTAACACATACAATCAGTGTATAGTAACAGTACTAGATATTATGCCATGTTATTAGTTATTAGTCTGAGTTAATAAATTCTTCAATTGTGTAGAACGCCTTTGAAAGGAGAAATTTTTTTATTTTTGTTTTGAATTTATTAAATGGTAGAGTTCTGATGTTTTCAGGCAAGTAAATACGCAAGAATATAGATACATGGTAAAGTTAGAATGTTTAGCCGTACAAATTGGGGTTTGCATTCATCTTTGTACCCAATACCTGCAATAATTCGTACTGCACGCATTTGCAGTGCAAACATACGATGACTAATTGCGGCATGGCCCCATATTAGAATACCATACCTAAAATGGGATTCAACTAATGAAAAATACGCAATTTTTAATATGTGGATTGAAACCTGTCGTGAAAAATTTCGAAGGCAAAACACGTTTTTGGAGACTCTTTTCGCGACTTCGTTACCATGTTTATTCCAGTTTAGATTGGCAGTTAGGTGTACTCCAAGAAATTTAACGGAGTCTTTATTTCGCGAATTTATTTTAAAACTCAAAGTTTTTGTTTTAGATTCATTCAAATGCAATTTGTTACTGTTACACCAAGACGTGATATCATTTAAACTTTGTTGATTACAATCGTTTAGTGCCCTGTCTTCCACATTTAAGACAGAAGTGTCATCTGCAAATAAGATGGTATGGACATTATGTAAATGTTGTGGTAAGTCATTTATATAAATGAGGAAGAGGATAGGACCTAGAACAGACCCTTGTGGGACACCATGCATCATTGGTAGTGGGTCGGATAAATTATTATCTAAACCAACTATTTGAGTTCTATTTTCTAAGTACGACTTAACAAGTTTTATACTATCAATATGAACGTTATACTTTGTAATTTTCTTGATCAGAATATCATGCGATACGCAATCAAACGCCTTGGTGAGATCAACGAATGAGCCTATGCAAGATGTTTTATTCTCAAAGCATTTTAATATTGATTCGCTCATCTCAAGTAGGGCGTCTATGGTCGAGTGTTTTGGACGAAATCCAAATTGACCAGAAAAGAATATATTGTTTGATTCAAAGTAATTAGTTAATTGATCTTTTAAAATTATTTCTACTATTTTAGAAAGAACAGGTAGAATTGCTATTGGCCGGTAATTAATAATATCACTCTTACTACCTGTTTTATAGATAGGAATGATTTTTGCTGGTTTTAGTGCACTAGGAAATTGATGTTGTTTATAAGCTTGGTAAGTCGGCGCTGAAACCATATATATCACGTGATTTACTCGATTTTACTTTAGAAAGTGCATCTCGTACCTTGATGTATGTAGTTTGCTCGAACTTAAACTCGATATTTTGGTCAACTTGAATTAGGTCGTGAGTACTAGTTTGAGATGATGGTAATGTATCGTGAATAGGTTTTGCAATAGTAGCAAAGTATGAATTAAACTCATTGCAAGTAATGTTATTATGGGCTTTTTCACGAGACACATTTCTTTGGTTATTTATAAGCGACCACATAGATTTTGATTTATTATTACTTTGTGTTATAAAATGTTCAGTTGCACTTCGTTTATTCAGTTTGATGGCATTGTTATAGAACTGAGTGTAACTGTCCCTTAGTTCCTTTGTTTTTTGAGTGGGATGTAAATTGTAATCGCTTTGAATAAGTTTCATACATTCGCGCATTTGTTTGAGTTCGGCAGTATACCACTGAAGGTGGTGAGATCTTGTACAATTTTGTTTAGTTCTTTTTAAGGGAAATGCTGTTAAAATTACCCTACTTATTTCGTTAGTTATTTGTTCCCATTGAGTATCTACGTTGTTCGTCAATTCAATAAAACGCCAATTCATTTCTTGGAACATGGTGAAAAAGAATATTTTCCCGTTTAATGTGTAAGGTCTGTATATTTTTGTGTCAGTAGTTCGGTTTGCAGGTGGGTATTCTATGCTAACCCATATACCTAGGTGATCTGATAAAGCAGTATCTATACTTGACACATTAATGTTGCATTGTGTTACATTACTAAATACATTGTCGATGCAATTGTTTTTTCTTGTATTAAAATGTAATAATTTGTTTAAATTAAAACTTCTCAGATTGTCAATTAATATTAATTCTCTGTTGCCATTTTTATTAAAATGTATATTAAAATCTCCTCCCAAAATGATATGTCTACATTGGTACTTGATTTTAGACAGAAAAGACATAAGTAAATTCACAAACATATTAAAATCTCCTGACGGAGAGCGGTAAACAAGACAATATAGGTGTTTAGATGCTTAACATATACACAAGATATTTCACAAATTTTATCAATACTAATTTCTTGGGTGATATTATTCAGAGAGTCCACTTTTACAGTTTTATCGGTGTATATGATGGATCCACCATGGTTGCTGCAGGTCCGTGCGAAGTAACGTCTTGCAGACAAGTTGTTAATATTTGATGTTAGGCATTCATTTTCACACATCCAGTGTTCGGTGATAGCGATGGCACCGAATGAATTATCTACCAATGATGTTTCTAGTTCATTTATTTTATTTCTCAACGATCTCGCATTCAGAAATAAAATATCGAATTGGTCACAATTGGATGTTCGTTGGCTATTTCCTTGTATTATTGAAGGACTATTTCCGTAGTACGGGGCCGAAAATTTTCACCATCGTTTCTTTTAAATGTAAAACGTCTCACTTTGATCCCAATAGGCCAAGTATTTTCATCCATAAGCGTCTTTAACATTGTGAAATCCGCGCCTAATTTAAAGGAGTTATTGATTCCTTTATTGTTTAATTCTGTAATATGTGTTACAGTAATTTCTGGATGATTTTCTTTTAAATAGTTTGTGATTGTAGCGCACTCAACAGTTTCGTCGCAGTTTCCAATGTACAACCATGCATGTTATTTGGGGGCGCGAAGTTTTTACCGGTGATTCCTGAATTTGCCTTTCTTTTATTGTAGATTTTTATTTTCCACTCATTATCATTACTTTGGACCGTCGGTGGAATGATCTGCTTATCGTCGTGTGCTGTATGAACGGCATTAACGATTTTATCGCCCGAGTCCGCAGTGCGAGTTTTTTGTGTTTTGGAATGATTCCCGTTTAAATTTGAATTTTGAATCGCCCGAACCGTAGTGGTGCCAACTGCTTCGCGGTATTGTCTAAATGGCGTGGATTTCATCGATTCTTTACGTCTTTTCGCATCTAGGGTACTTGTTCTAATAACATCTTTTAATGTTGATATTTCTGCATCTTTAGAATCTATTATATCTTCAAGATCACTCACCCGGTTTTGTAGATAGTTGTTGTTCTTACGTAGTTCGCAAACCAGAGCGATCAGCAGTGTTTTCTCATCAGTACAATTTTTGGAGGTTAATTCCATTTGATCTTCAATTAACGTAATACCACAGCATCTTTTGTAACGTTCACTACAACTTTTGTGATAAATTAAACCACATTTTAGATAGATATGATCATTTTTTGCTTTACTCCCACACTTGCACGTTTTATCTCGGTCGGAACTAGCAGAAGCACGAGTTGATTTAGCCATTGTTTTACAGATTACACATGTATGATTGGTAATGTATTGTTGGCGTATGCAGAGGTTTTAACCTGCTTAACTCAGATTGAGGCGGTCCTCAACTCCCGTCCCTTGACTCCTCTTTCTAATAGCCCAAACGACTTAGAACCCTTAACCCCGGGAAACTTTTTGATTGGACGCCCTTTAACTGAACTACTATTAATTGATGCAGCGCTGAACTCAACATTTTTGATCAAGATGGTCCCAGGAATACCTAAATACTCTTCAGGGCAGATCCAGATGGAAGCGCGGTGCTCTTATTAGAGTCCAGTTTTTGATAGTTACTGATCCGACAGGATAACCTACCACCCCTTCAATGGCGACTTGGCCGGGTTGTTCAAGTTTATCCTGGGAATGACAGTGTTGTGCGACTTGCCTCCTTGAAAACATTCATTAAACAATGTCATTGTCAATGTCCCTGCAAAATGGGCCAAAATAGGGTACATTTTTTTGTATTGTTGTGTTAAATTTTTACGCACTTACTTGAAGACCGTTGATCAAGCAACTCGCGATTTGTAAATATATTATTTAATTTCATTGTAAAGATTTCGCCAAGTTAGAAATATAAGTTATTAAGTGCTTGTAAACAATTCTATTTACTTCTAACTACGTTCCTTTCAGTAACCGGTTGGATCTCAGAACTGTTATAATAAGTGTGATTGAGCGATGAAACTGAGTAATTGAATATCGGGAGAGGTAAAAACTGCACACTACATCTGTTGACTGTTAACAATGAACTAAACTTTTATTTTAAAAATAGTTTTAACAAAAACACATGAGGGCGCTGTTATACAAAATAAAAAATATAAACCAACAAAATAATAAATTCAAGATATGAAATCTCAATATCCCCACTATATCGATGAATTTACTGCAATTCTTTTAACCCTAAGCCCCTAATAAACTTATCATGCTTAATTTTACATAACGATTTAGTAAGAACATCCGCAATCATATCATCCGTGCGCAAGTATACAATTTTAATATTTTTTCTACTGACTGCATCCCGAACAAAATGATGACGTACATCTATATGTTTGGACCTTTTGTAATGAACCGGATTTTTCGCAAGTTTTCCCGTACGTTGATTATCATTGTACACGGTAATCGTCTCACATTCTCCAAAAATTTCTTTTAATATATTTTGTATGTAAATGGCTTCCTTGGCTGCGTCCGACAAAGCCATGTATTCGGCTCCCGTGCTCGACAATGCCACCGTTTGTTGTTTGCGGCTTTCCAACGAAATCGCTGATCCCGACAATAAAAATGCAAAACCAGTGTATGATTTTCTATTCACTTCATTACTTGCAAAATCTGCATCCACATATCCTGTTAATTTATCCTCACACTTTGTGTATTTTAGTCCGTACATTTTAGTACCCTTTAAATATTTTAAAATTCTTTTTAAACACTTCCACTGGCTTTCTGTGTGATTAACATTATACTGGCTTAAATATCTAACTGAAAAAGCAATATCAGGTCTTGTCAATACTGCTAAATACATAAGACATCCTACAATTTCTTGATATGGTACATTATAAAAAAAAATTTCCTTGAAAATAACAATTTACTCTTAATAGGAGTACCAAATACTTTAGAGCCTAACATTTCAAATCGCTTTAACAAACTATCAAATATAAACTTCTTGATCTAAAAATATACTGTCATCTTCTCCGGATTCGCATACCTAGACAGTATTTAGCTTCTCCTAAGTCTGTTATATCAAATTTATGACTTAACTCGTTCTTTAATTTAATACTTTCGACATCGTTTGTAAAAATGAAAAAATCATCAACATAAATCGCAACTATAGTCAGCGCACTACCATTATGTTTTATATACAAACAATATTCGATCTGAGATCTCTTGTACCATAAATTTGACAACTCATGATCTATTCTTCAATTCCAAGTCCTAGAAGCCTGTTTGAGCCCGTACACCGCTCTTTTTAATTTACATACTTTGTTTTTTACATTCGCAACACCCTTAGGTTGACACTGGTCACCATCGCTCCTAGATAAGGCTTCATCTACTGAGGTTGGATCGCTCGTGCTGTCCGTTGCACAAGAATAAGAAACGTAATCCGGCCAAAGTTTTATCTTGGATTCTCTTTTCGATTTTATAACACCTTCCTCTGGAACTGCCAGTACGGAATCGTGATCATTCTCTTCACTCCCCACTGAATCTGCACTTTCCTCCTTTTTCATTGGTTCTGTCAGAAGTTTCTCCGTTACCAGAACTTTAATGTCATCAATTGGTTCCTCGATTATCATTACGTCTTGACTTAATAATATATGTTTCTCACTGTCGTACAATCAATAACCTTTTGTTCCGTCTCCATATCCTACTAAGATGACCTCTTTGGATTTCTTACTCCACTTCTTGCGTTTTTGTTTTGGAACATGAGCCATTGCAACACTTCCAAAAATTTGTATGTTACTGAGATCTGGCTTACGCAAATATACTGCTGTATTAATTGCTTCAGCCCACAGTTTAATTTCTAATTTTGCATCAATCAGCATGCATCGAGCTTTCTGAACTAATGTCCTATTCAGACACTCCGTTTTGCTCAGGTGTATATGGTACAGTTAACTGATGCACAATTCCATTATCCTCCAAAAACTTATTAAACTTTTCATTGCAGTATTCCCGTCCATTATCCGATCTTAAAACTTTTATTTTGCAATCTTTCTGGTTTTCTACAAAAGACTTGAAAATCTTGAACTTATCGAACACCTCATCTTTTTCTTTCAGGAAATAAACAAACACCATTTTACTGTATTCATCTTCGAATAGCACAAAGTATCTTGAACCACCAATCGACTTCACCTCCATGGGTCCACAAACATCTGAATGGATAACCTCCAATAAATTACTCGCATTTGTCTTCGAGCTCTTGAAAGGAAATCGAGCTTGCTTCTCTTCACAGCATGTTTTGCATTGACCGAGACTCTCCGATTTGAAATTAATTCCACTAGCAAGATTGTCTTTCAATTTCTTTAAATAAGTTATATTTAAATGTCTAAGTCGCCTGTGCCACGTACTTACAGAATCATTACATGTAAGCATGCACTGTGATTCACTATTCAAACTAAGTTTGTAAACATTACACATCAATTTTACTGTTGCAACCAACAATTTCTGTGAATTGAAAATCTTGCATCCTTTTTCATCGAACTCTACCAAGTTCCCCTTCTTCACCATTTCACTCACTGAAAGAAGATTTGCTTTTAGTCCTGGCACATAAAACTTGCATGACTACCAAAACAAACTTGCTTGAATGTACTGTAGTAGTAATGTTAATGTCACCAACACATTCCACTTTTAGTTTATCATTGTTCGCAATTAAAATTTCAGACACCGGTACGTTATACGAAATGTTTTTCATCAGCTGTTTATTAGCTGTCATGTGAAAGCTGGCCCCTGAGTCCACGTACCAGTCATTTTCAGCACAAACCCCGCTAAAATAAACTGCACTCAAAGCACTGGAAATTTTATTCGGACACTTGTTTTTATAATGACCGAATTGTTTACATGCAAAACATTTTATGTTTATGTGGTTGGTACCGCCGCTCGAGCTCGATGCGTCTGAAGTTGGCGTTGGCAGCACAGCGTTGCCGGTTCTCGCACCATGTTTCAAACCTCCAAACTTCTTGTTTTTCCCGCCTGCGTTTTTCTTACTGAATAAAGCGTTTCCGGCCATGCCTTCCGACGACATGTCGAGAAGTTTTGTTTTAATGGCGTCTGCTGTTATCGAAATTCCCGAATGCTCTATAGCCATGATCATAGGTGAATACTTTTCAGATAATCCGGCCAACAAAAGTGTTCCGATCCATTCTTTAGTTACATTAAATCCTGTCCCTTTGAATCTCTGCGATGTCTCGACGATTTGATTCACGTAGTCCGCCATTGAATCACTACTTTCCAGCCGCGTCGAAATCAGGGTGCGCAATAGAAAAACTTTCCTCGTGTATCCGGAATCGTCAAACAGCGTTTTTAAACCATCCCAAACTGCTTTTGTGGTCTTGAAATTTTTGATGTGAACAAATAACGAAGGATCGACCGTCAGGATTAGTTTTGCTTTGGCTTTATTATCCGCAGCTTCTTGATCTTGGGTCGGCTCCTTTTCTATTGCCTCTTCAAGTCCATCAAGCACCAAAAAATTACGTACGGCGAAGGCCCACTCGTCGTAGTTTTCACGACCGCGTAGTTTAGGCACACTCGAAATGTAATTTAACTGAGCCATGTTAAGCAACACGTAGAGACTGTTTTTACTCGAAAACGACCGATAATTTAACAGTTTTCATCTGCCCGCAAGTTCTGGGCCCATAACCTGTTATAATAAGTGTGATTGAGCGATGAAACTGAGTAATTGAATATTAGGAGAGGTAAAAACTGCACACTACACCTGTTGACTGTTAACAATGAACTAAACTTTTATTTTAAAAAAGTTTTAACAAAAACACATGAGGGCGCTGTTATACAAAATAAAAAATATAAACCAACAAAATAATAAATTTAAGATATGAAATCTCAATAAGAACCAGGAGATCCCAACAACCGGACTAAAACATATTCGTGGTGGCCTCAAATAGATTAATCTCCGAGGATCACAAAGATTTCCTCAGAAAGTTTTTTCGTTTTCCACACTAGTCCCCATTAATCACCTAAGGGAGAATCACTTTGGTGATTTCGGTGCATCGACAATAAACAAGTAAAACTAATTTACGAATCCTAATGAAATCCCCAGAAGAAAGTTGATAACTGTTGGCTTGAGGCAGTTTCAATTTACACTAAATTAGTAGTACATAAATATTAATCTTAATTGCAATTATGATATTTGGGTGGTCTATATTAAATGTCTTTTTAGTTATTGTTTTATTTTTATTTCCGCTTTTCTCGGTATCTTTTATGCGATTGTAATCACTTTCTCGTGGAAATAAAACGAAATGTGCACCTTACAAATTAAACATGTTAGAAGCTTTCCATATGAAAAAAATGAATAATGAATTTAGATGTTCACTACAAAATGTATTATTATTATTATTAATAATTGTGAAAACATATGTCTCGATTTAAATAAAAGTGTGAAGAAAAAATTTTAGTACCTTTATTTATAAATTATTACATAACTCATTGAATTTAGCTATAAATAAATTTATTAATCAATTTATTTATAGTTTGATTCGTAGCTGGTACTTTGTATTCATCTTGGAATTAGGGACTTTAAAAGAAACTTCACTTTATTGACATCACACACAGGATCTATTTTCAAGGTTGAAACTATAGTCATAAAATAAATCCTGTTACTATTTATGTATTTAAGTTAAATGTTTAATTTTAAAATATACTGATATTTTTAATGCAGAAAAATAAAATTGTATAAAGAACAGCCAATAGCGAAATAGGTAAAATTTACACCAAATCCTTTATTTTTTTCTTTTTGGTCGTATTAAATAGGTTGTCATAAATAACAGAAAAAATAGTTTATATAACTGCACATTTATTAACGTAAGTAACAAAAATATAACAATAAATACAAATAAAGACTTTTATGTATACATTAGAAATAATAATTCTAGAAATCAGTATGATACGGGAACTATCAAAACAATCGCCGAAATGGTACGTAGTTGTTTTGGAACTTTCCTTCTTATCACGCCGGAATTTCAGAAAATATCTGTAACAAGCAGAACAATTAGTTGCGAATGGGAAATCTGCAGGTGTTTCTTCCATAAAAAATTAAACCACTTTCTCGACTGAAATTACAACACGGACATACAACATCGGATTAGTCATATCAGAGAATGTACGAGTGGTAACGGGTTCTGTTATAAAAATCCACGTACGGGTGCCGATGAAAGCGGTTCGGACAAGAAAGAGGAAACTTTTCCGGCTTACCTTATGGAATAAGTTCGACAGGTACTGCGGTGCTTGGCTCGTTGTGAAATTACCACCATCCGTGAGAGTCGTGAGAATGGTCATGATGGTCATGATGGTCGTGGTGGACGTGGACGATTTCCTTTTTCACAACCGGCACGTGGACCTTCTGAACGTGATGATGATGGATCGTGTGGATATGATATGGGACCTTGATGATGACATGATGGCTGAAACAAAAATGAAATCGTTGTAATTCTTATACAAAAGCATTAAACTTTAATAAAAAAAAATTAAATATCTCTCTGAGTTATTATAATTATAATATAATATTTGAGCACCAAAAATTTTTGAAGCTATTTCTAGCTATATTTAATTATTATGATAGGTATGTATTTATTTCAATAACATTCTGATGACGATGTAGTTTTATATACCGCTTTCGATTTTAAATGTAAATTCGTTTTGCAAACGCGATTAAAAATTAAGTAGTTTATTTAAATTATCAGCTAGAGATTTAATGATAAATCATTTTATTATTTATTAGCTTTAAGGTAAAAGTTTTTTTTTTAACTTTGTATGATTTGGTTTTATTCATTAATGAATGGTTTTTTCTCAATTACTATGGCAAAGACTTTTAAAAAGTCCATATTACTTTTAGTAATAATTTCTTATAAGATTTCATGTAGTTTTAACAGTTATTAAATAAAAAAATTTAAAAGGCCAAAGCTTTGTAGCAATTTAATCACAAATTTCTATGCTTTTATTTTTTCCTATACTTTTGGGCCTGTAATTTGTTTTCAATTCTTCTCGAAAAAGTTCTGTAAGTTCTTGCATATTAATAAATATGTTTTTGCTACAACTTAGAAACAAAAGATTTTTGTTGTTCTGTTTTTGTTGTATTACAGCAACCAATTATTTAAGACGTGAAGAAGATATAGGGGAAGAAAAAGGGAAAGAAAAAACTTAAGTTTGAAAACGATTTTTCAATGTAAACCCGAGTCACTCAAAAATAAAGAGAGAGCGCTTTGTATTAAAAAAACAGTAACGTATTGAAAATTTCTAGTTAAAGATATAATCACAACACAATGATAAAGAATGAAATAGGACTAAAAATGAAACTTAAAATTAAATTTTTAAAACAGAAATCAAATCAAATATTTGTACAATATAATATACCATTTTCAAACGTAAAATAAAACAAAAACATTACAAACATGAAGTGAAATGGTAGTATGAAATCAATTTTTATTTTCCTGCTACAAGTTACAGTGCCAGCAGGTTATCCGTACATTATAATAATATCTAGTGCGAATGAAAGTGTTTCCGGTATAGTTACAATGCCGCGTCCAGTAAACACCACGTCTAATCATTTTCTCGTAAAAGTAATTACGTAATATGTAATCGAAGATGAAATTGTGGTAAGTGAGATCAGACGAGATCTCGTTATGGCGGCACGCAATACTCGTTGGCGAGAGATGAAAAGAGAATTTAGAAAGGTGGACGCGTTATGCAACAATCCTAGGAGCTCGACGGTGTTTTTTGGTGGATTAAGTGGAGCAATAAAAGTTCGGCCGTTGTTTATGCGGTTAGCGGTGTTTAAAACATTATATAATGTAATATTGATTGTAATTACTATGAAATGTAACCTATATACAATGAGGAATTTATATAATGTGTTGTTTGGTTTTTTTCTGTTATTGACATGAATTCCGTACGTTAAATTCATTCAATTTTGATCTTGTTCCAATTTGTTATCTAATACTCGTAATAGTTTTCACCACAATGTAAAAAATATACAAATGAGAACAATTTTTTTATTATAAATTAAACAGAAAGAGATAAAGAAGCTTTCAATAACAAATTTAGGCTATGAATTAATTTTGACCATTTTCTATATGATTAATTTATGCAATATATGAAGACGACTATAATGGTCTACAATAATCAAATTGTCATCGCTTAAGAGTATTATATATAATGGCAAGGGTGCGTATATTAACTAAGTTATATTTTAATTCACCACGGATGAAGTGAGCAATTAATTAAACATAGAACTAAGCTTTATTAATCATAAGGCTTTATTTGCTTCTTTGATTTTATAATCAAAATAAGAACTGATTACAAGTTTAGAATCTAGGAAAAAAATAAGGTCTTATATTAGGTTAACCTAAGATGGATTATTGTTGAACTATATATTAAAATATTAATATCTCTTAAAACGTTTTTATTATTCTACGACAATATTTCACCACACAAAATAAAGTGATATGAAGTTTCAACAAGTAACAGCCTCATCAATCCAGCATTGAAAATATTAATAAGTTTTCTGAACCGCGTCAAAGACATATGATGTTTTAGTATGAATTTGGTTTCGTATCATTTAGAAGACAATAAACGTGCTTTGAATGGATATCAAGCAACAAAGTCGTTGAAGTTGTCCTCTTTATAATACAGTTTTAAATCCTGCACACAGAGCAGATGTCGGCACTTTAGTAATTGAGATAATCTTTTATAAAACTGTCAAGTAATAGGGGTACGAAGATCGATACCTGAGGTTGAGATATACGAATCTGATGAATACGATAAATAAAACTTAATTTTCACATATTGTTGACTATCAGATTAGTACGTTGAACATCAACTTAATAACTAATTATCAAAATTATAAGATGGATTTTCTTTTAACAACATAATAGTTAACAGAATCAAATGTTTTATCAAAATCAATAAAAGTAGCAGCTTTCTTCCCAGAATCAAATGCTTTTTTACAATCTATATAAATGGCAGCATTCTTCTCCAGTCCTTATGTAATCAGTAAATAAATAAATTAGTTAATGTTGCTTTAAGAGCAATTTACTTAGATTGGAGATATTGTATTATGTAAGGTAGTAATACAGATATCTAAATAATACCTAGTTGGAATAATAATTTTATTAAAAATGTGAACAATAAGACTAGATATAGTATATTTAAGATCAAGTTTCGAATCGTTGATATTTTTGTTACTAATATCGTGATTTTCAGTGAGTATTCGATATGACAATACTTTATTGATAGTGTTACCAAATGCAAGAGTCACCCAAGTATTGTATTCTACTAGATGTTCTGATCGATACCGTACCAGGTAAAGATACAATAAACGTCCATCAAGTTGACATATAATTCCCACATTATGGACAAAAGTACTTAAAGATAATGCAAGAATAAACCTAAATATGGTTCATTGGTTTCTGGTGCGTTCCTGTTTGACAGCAGCGTGAGCAGAAGAATTTACTCACTCAGGGTACGAGTGGAAGATCATCTAGGATGAACTCTGTCCAATTCTCGTGCAGTCTAAATTATGTATCAATAGGTTAGCACAATAAAAAAATAAATATGTATGTTAAATCTTTAAATCGAAGAAGATGGTAATTAATAAAACTAAAAAATACAGCTAGTATTTGCACACGAGCTACTTTCTACCATCATCACAATTTATAGTGGTCCTTTAGAAATTCAAACTTGTTGTTATAAAAAAAATACAAAAGAAGATGAAACATAAATATCACGTTTAGAAAATTGGAAGAATAATAATTTAAATTTACGACAGCTGATATGTTTTTAGATCTTGTTATTACTTCTATTAATTCAATTTCCATATTTGTATTTACTTCACCTTTACAAAGTATTATATAAAAAATAGTATTAAGATATTACCATACATCTGCCATCTATTGTCTAAGCGTTGGACTAGAACCCTGTTTGAGTGGATAACCACCGATAAATCGCAACAGCGATTGTCAAAAGCGACAATTATAACAATAATAATGTAAAAATACTATTAAAGAACAATTTTTATACGTAAAAAGTAGGGATTGGGTAAGTATTGTGATAGTAAATTCTTTTGAATCAGAAATTTTTACTGAAATATATGTTCTGAAGTTTCATGAGTTCAATTTGACCATTTCTGAAAAGTAACTATTTGGCAAAAACTTCTAAAGATTTTAAACTGAATATTTATTTAACTTAAGCATTCATCCTTTTTTGGAAACGCTGAATTTTTTTTGATAAAGTTAATGTTTACTCGAGCTGGTTTTTGTTTTCCGGATTCTTTACAAAATTGAAAAATTTGCAATACGATCTTTAATATCTCATCAGTACAACTGTAAATATGAACGTAACTTTTGAGAAGCTGGCAAAACCATTATTAAAATAGATGTATTGAAAAAATTAAAAATTTCTTGTATTTTAGAATTATTACGTAATTTTCTACTTTTACATTAATTATTTATTGAGTAACTTTCATTTAAACAATACTTTCATAGGCATATTATGGATTACCACCTAGTAACGGTCGCATCATTATGATTAATATATTCATAAGTATCTTGATTCTTGGGAAAAAATATAAAATTTTAAATTTTTGTATTATTTTTAAATATAGGAGTTACATTATTGCGGAGGGTAATAAAATTGGTGGTTTGTAAAAAAATGTATTTTTGAGAGTAGAGTCGAATTTTCGAGATAAGTGCGCCTAAGTACAATCAATATTTATCAAGTGCGCTTATATATGTTACAAAATGACAACTGTCAGTTGTTAATGAAATTAGTGGGCGATATTTCGATTTTTATTTGATTTGTGAAACAATTTTTGACAATATGGTACATCGACAGTTCTGATAATTGTAGTACCGAAAGCAAGGCAAGGAATGGAATCCGCTTCGTTCGTGATTAATCTTGCAGGTTTGTATTTTAAACTAATCCGACTTTTAAATTAAACTTTAGTTGACAGTGATATGTCGTTGATATGAATTGGGTTTTACTCAATTTTTCTAAATCTTGAAAAACATCCACAACTTCAAGAAGATTTGGGCAGGGTGGGCTTATGGTGTCTAAAATTGAACCTCCATCTTAACACATCTAAATGCAAAGTTGTCTCTTTTTGTAAAGGCGGAATACAATTACATACGATTACAAATTGAAACTCATTGAACTGATCAGATCAAGTGAAATTCAAGATCTGGGATACTACAGGAGTTAAATTTGTGTATAACAGTGTTTATTTATAGGGTAAATTAATAAAAAATAGTAAAGAAAAAATAAACAAACTCGATGGTTTTGATGTATACATGCTGACATGAAGAACTATTCGAATCAGCTGCTCTCCGTAAATCACAGCTTCAATTAGAAATTTCAGATCTCTCAGAAAGGAAGGAAATTAAAATAAAACTTGGAAATCAACAATTTAAAAAAAATATTGGATTGATGAGGATGATACTTGTTGAAACTCCATATCACTTAATAAAATACTGACACAGTATATGATTTCAAAAATGTTTCAAAACATTATGGCAGAGCGATTAAAACAGAGCAGAGGTGGTGCTAATATGTGGCGATAACTATAAAACCTGCAGAGAAGTAGCTGAAATTTTTAACAACAGGCGAGCATTACATTTAAAAAAAGAAGGTACTAAACCAGTGAGAAATGTGGATAATTCGTGGATATCTTGCAAAGTGTAGTTGAAAATTCTCAAATATCTGTTAAAAAAAGCGCTAGAAGTTAAGGATTAGGAAAGTCAACAGTACATAAGTTATTAGCAGCGAATATGTTTAAAAAAATTTAAACCAAGATACGTTCAAACTTTGATTACGACAATCGTTCTCATGGTACAAGGTGAAATAGAAATTGATAGAACATTTCCTAAGAAGATCATGTTTACATTTACTACAAATTATGTAGTTTCATTATGAAACTGTCGTTGGTGGTCAATAGAATATCCAGCATTCCGAATTATCTACAAAAAACAATATTCTCGAAAAATAAATGTTTGGTGTGGAATTTTGAACAGAAATACTATAGGGTTCTACATATTTCGCCACAGTTTCAATTCAGGAAGATATTTAGAATTTTTAAATATGGAATCGGAAATTGAATTTGATATATTACCTTTGACTACAAGAAATCATCTTTGGTTTATGCAGGATGGGGCACCTTCACAAAGTGCTCGTGTCATAGTTGAATATTTAAATAAACAATTTAATGAGAAATGTATTGGAAGACATTCAAGATTACCATGGCCTGCTCGTCCACCCCTACTTTTTATGGGGGTTGTTAATAAACAGAGTTTATTCTATGAGGCCTTTTAGAAATTTTGAGGATATCAAAAATAAAATTAGAAACGGTGTAAGATATTTAAATAATCATCCTAATATTCTTGAAAATATAATTAGAGGTATTAATAGAAGAACAAATTTATGTATTGAAAGGTAAGGGGATCACATCGAGTTCATCGAATTTCAAAGAAATTAAATATTTTTGTTTGTTTAAGATTAAGCACCAATGATTTTAATGGATGGCTTATTTATTTATTTATCCAATTAATAATAATTTAAAAAAAACACTTACTGTCCTCCACCACCACCTCCTGGTGCAGCTGCTACGATGGCAAATAAGCAGACCAACAAAATCATCTAAAAAAGAACAATGAAAAAATATATAAAATAGGCTTTGAGGTATTTAAAATCCGTATTAACTTTATGCAAACAAATGAATAACTTTTGAAACTTGAAACTTAAAACTAATATATTTTAGGACAGAAAGACTACATATGCATTAACACCATTCATCTATAGTTTAATGATTGATTGAAGATGCACTGACTATTAAAGAAAGGAAATTTTTTATTTGATTTAATAACTATTTATTTGTATTTATGCTAATTATTTCTAGATAAATATTATTGTCTGAATAAAGATTATAGGATACAATATACTTTTTTGAAAATCAAATTATTAAGAATTGTATTTACACAAAAAATAAATTAAGAAACCTATTTTTACAATGTTTTTAATAAAGTCAGTAATGATTTATACATATTATTGCTGATCTATTGAATAAAAAACTAAAGACCATTATAATCCACATCACTATAGGTTATCTAAATTATACACCAAAAAAAAAAAAAAATTGACGTACCACACTCTTGATTAAAGCCATGTCTAATGTCTTTGGCGTAATCCACGGATGATGCTCACAAAACACCGAAAAGTCGAATGATACATTTCGTTTGATATGAATGGTATTTATAAGCGAGGCGGCGCACAGCCCCACTCGAATTAGGTTATGTAGTGCACACATAAAACGTCTCGTTGCATAAGGGGGAAATGGCCATTTCTGTCAATGGGAAGTGTGCTTCTTGTGCGGTGAAAAGAGAAAGACGTCGTGACCACGAGGGCATTTGCGCAATTTTATGTGTATCGTCGAAAACATCGAATTTCGCGATATTTCGAGAGTCAGGTTTCGTTCGTTACATGATACACGGCTTCTACGTTTGATAGGAAAAATGGCTTTATTCAAATTTATTTACATAAATAAAAAAATTTAAATAAATTCTATGACTAGAAAATCAGTATAATCTTAATTATAAACTTTGTCATTTAAATATTTTAGAAAAAAGAATAACATTGAGATAATAGTTATACAGGGTGAGTTTTTTTCGATGTTCTCTATGGGAATCTCGGAAACTATAAGAGATAGAGAAACGGTTAAATGGGGAAAGAAGTGTAGATTTACGAGACGAATAAAATTCCACTTTCAAAGTTTTCAAAAAAGTCAAGGGTAACTAGATATTTTGAAAAAAGTAAAAAGTGTCTATTATTTCAAATCAATATATCTCGGTTTTTATAACAGGTAGAAAAAAACTGTAAAGGACAAAGTTTTAGATAATTTTATGCAGATTAATAAAAAATAATCAGAAAATTTTTATCGCCATTATTTTCTGAGATATGACGCAAACTTACATTTTTTTAAATGGAAACCATAGTTGGCTGTGACCTCATTCATAAGGTAATTTGTTTCTCTTTAATCCAATATGGCATACGACATAGTTATTTCTAAAAATGTGTGAGTTATAGTCATTTAAAATTTTATTATAAATAAAAAATGGGTAGCCATGAAAAAGATGAAAGTAAAACAATTGCAGTTGTTTATAATATTAGCAATATTGTAATCATTAGTTTTACAGAGATAAATTAAAATGAAACAACTGCATAAAGTAATTCTGTAATTATCAATATATCAATGGGAGAAAAATTTTAATATTAAAAAATATAGTCAAAGAGTCCACTATTAATACCATTATGACATAAATTATCTTTTTAAAATTGAATTTATGGCTTTTTGACTATTCTCATGTAAATTGAATTAAATGTTTCAATAACAACTAGTTTATGATCCTCCACAGATTGATATGATTTTTCATATACTTTGTTTTTTACATAACCCCACATAAAACATTCTAAAACGCGCAGATCGGGAGATCTAGGTGGCTCTGGGATTGGTTTATTTCTTCCCACTTATGAGTTAGGAAAAGCATCATTTAAATAATTTGTAAAGCCAACATGTTATTAGGTGGAGCACCGTCATATTGGAACCATTTTAATCTTGCTTGTAATGATACATTTAAACAATCGAGCGTATCTTCAAATGTTTTCTAAAGAAATTGAAAGTAATCAGTTTCACTTAGTGAGCTTTCAAAAATATATGGACCGAGAATTATTAATCCAAACACACCATGGATTAAACCCAAATTTAATTTGTAGTTTTCTCTGTGAAACTTCTCGTGGGTTCTCTTAAGTTCATCTATGTTCATTGTGGCGATTAAAAATACCACAATTAGTGAATCGCGATTCATCTGTTCATAATATTTTTGTAAGAAACGTATTATCCTCTTGACAAATGGGTTTATACCACATACAGAAGGCCATTTGATAATTACAAAATTATTATACTTATGCTGGTTTTCCATTTTTATTTAACTTTGTAGAACTAATAATTACAATATTGCTATTATTATAAACAACTGCAATTGTTTTACTTTCATCTTTTTCATGGCTACCCATTTTTTATTTATAATAAAATTTAAAATGACTATAACTCACTTATTTTTAGAAATAACTATGTCGTATGTCATATTAGATAAAAGAGAAAAAAATTACCTTTTGAATGAGGCCATAGCCAACTATGGTTTCCATTTAAAAAAATGTAAGTTTGCATCATATCTCGGAAAATAATGGCGATAAAAATTTTCTGATTATTTTTTATTAATCTACATAAAATTATCTAAAACTTTGTCCTTTGCAGTTTTTTTCTATCTGTTATAATAACCGAGATATATTGATTTGAAAAAATTGACACTTTTTACTTTTTTCAAAATATCTAGTTACCCTTGACTTTTTTGAAAACTTTGAAAATGGAATTTTATTCGTCTCGTAAATCTACACTTCTTTCCCCATTTAACCGTTTCTCTATCTCTTATAGTTTCCGAGATCCCCATAGAGAACATCGAAAAAAACTCACCCTGTATATGATTAGAGAAATAAAATGATATATTAATACATGCTAAAGCAATATTTTTTACATTTGTTCAAACCAAATTTGAGACTTTTCTATATGTAAAATGATAATAATAATATGGTTTATCATAAAGGTGCCATTTTGTCGAACTTAAATACTCCAAAATAAAACTCGTTTCCCTGTCTCCTACTGCATTACACTGATGAGATCCAAAATAGATCAAAACCGATTGGGGCTGTTGTTGACAGGGAACAATTAAATATAGTTTAAGCTTGCTTACAGATTCAAGGCGTTTTACATAACGTTATTTGTTGTCTTGAATTTGTTGTTCACCCTAGAACCATGATATATTTTGTTGTGTTGTTTATTGTTCTTACAATTTTTAGTTACTTGGTTAAGTATTATGTTTTCTGTTATGATTGATAGTCATTGCAAGTTTGGTTACATCATTGTCAGAGAGGTATTTTTAAATTTTTAAATTTAGTTTTTGCTTAGAATTATAATTTAAGGAATCGTTACTATGTGGTATTTTATTTCCGAATGTAGAATGAAATAAAACACGTTTTTCTATGTTTTTTGTCACTGTATAACTCCTTTAAAATTGGTATTGTTTTTAAATTTTGCAGATAAACGAAGTGTCTGGATAACAGATTTATCGTCCTGAAATTTAATTCTTATCTCACGTTTGTTTATGTTCTTGGATGTATCATATTTACGAAGTCTAATTGGTATTCCAATATCATCTGAAATTGATAACAGTGAAAATATATCATGCCCATGACTGATGATGATGACTCATGTGAAGTCCTTTCTTCTTTACCCGCACATTTCTTCTGTTATACCGTGTATAATTATATTGCAGTGGCGTTTCTGCCGTTCAGAAACCTCACAAATAATTTCTTTTAAGTCAGGATATGACGTTAAAGGAGGTGTTTATTTTACTGTTTGAATTTCATTTAGTAGGTTTACAGTGGCTCTTTTCAAACCTTTTAAACTATTCCCGAGCTTTATACAATCAGAAGATGTTTGCGTAGAGCCAGTTTTTGAATTTATTTTTTGCATTTCAGTACCAGTCAAATTAAAAAATTAATTTCTGTAACTGTACATTCAGACCCAAAACTGCAAAAATAGCATTTACGCATAGTAAATGTTTAAATTATTTTACTTATTGATGATGACCGAGAAATGTGGTTAATTAATTAATTGAGAATAATTTACGTTAACCTAGTTCTACAGAATATATCAGCGGTGCTCAATTATTTAATTGACAATATCATTCGATTCACTGGCTAATATAATCTCTCGTTTATATAATAGAACACTACTTGATATTGTTCAATGTTGTGTTTAGTTTATTTACTACTGACAATAATAAAATATTATAATTAATTTTATTATTTTAAACAGTAAATTAACTAAGAGTGGAGAGAATTGAAGGGTACACTTTTCACGCCCACGTGGTCCGACATGGCGACTTTTAAATAAACTAACATGGTACAATTAGATCACGAAAGGAATACAAAACTAAACAAAGGTGTGATATATATATATATATATATATATATATATATATATATATATATATATATATATATATATATATATATATATATAACCTTTGGTGCTGTATCTCGTTTATTTTTGATCCGATTTGAATAAATAAAACATCAAATTAAATGATTTTTAAAAGACTTTAATATGAACTGTACTGATATTTTTTCTTGTTTTCTTGCATGCAGTTTTTGACACAAGACGATCAACTTTTTTTTTCAAATTGCACTGTATATATATTTTGTACTGATCCGCAAGGAGATTTTTTTCTGAATCTAAATTTGTAAACGATTTTATCCATTCAATAAAAATGTTGCAAGATTTCAAAAACTGAAAAACGATTTCTGTAGAAGCACAAAATTCTATTACAGTGTTTGAAATATTGCAACATTTTAATTATGAAATAAATAAAAATCGTTGCAGTATTGTATCAATGGCTGTCACTGTCACTTTTGACATTTAAAATAGGGTCTGTATATTGTTTACAATGGATACTTGACTTTTTATTTATTTTTTTAATCCTCAATTT
The DNA here is from genome assembly GCA_963969525.1 of Ontholestes murinus. NCBI lineage: Eukaryota > Metazoa > Arthropoda > Insecta > Coleoptera > Staphylinidae > Ontholestes > Ontholestes murinus. The sequence goes on from OZ018388.1 coordinate 62,442,419, forward strand.
CTCGACTTAAGTTTGATATATGGATAAATTTGTCTACAATTTTATATTCAGAAAAAAAATCTCCTTGCGAATCAATAAAAATATATATACAGTGCAATTAAAAAAATGTTGATCGTATTTTGTCAAAAACTGGGTACGAGAAAAAATAACAGTTCAGATCCTATCAAAGTCTTTTAAAAATTGTTTAATTTTATGTTTTATTTATTAAAATCGGATAAAAAATAAGCGAGATACAGCACCAAAGGTTTTTCGTCAGCCACCCTGTATATTAACAATTACAAATCCAATTACAGTTGTATATTTCATGCTGTTTTTGTTAAGGAGATCAATTTTTTATTCTAGATAACAAATAAACACGTTGGTTCTTTACACAAGGAGTCGCCATACTTTTTTGGCACATACGCCTCAAACTCATATACGTGTTAAATGAAGGCGCTAAACAAAAATGCATTACAATTTCCAATAAATTAATATTTAATTATATAATTGTGATTATATTTTATCAAGTGTTCACTGTTAGGTGTTGTAACTAAAACAACACCTAACAGTGAATTCAAAATGGACTTTCAACAATTAAAAGCCAATACAATCAAAATCAATTTATCAAGTATGATTAATAGAAAGAATCAGTTTGGTTAATGACCAACAAGTGTTATAAAGAGACCAATTAACACCTAATTCGTCTTTTTTTGTTGTTTATTTTTTTAACATAAATAAACTAATTTATTATATATTTATATGTTTATTTAATAACACATTAAATTAATTTATTTGCGACTAATTAATAAACAAGTACTTAGTATATTATATTATTATTATATATACCATTTTAGTTGCTTATTTTTTATTGCATACATTAATATAAAATAAGATTAGATTAAATTCATATCAGACACTTTTTTAATATCTGATGAAGCCAGGATGTACTACAATGAATTTTTCAAATTCTCTTTAAAATTATTTCAGTATGCTCTTATGAATACATCATAATAATTTATTCTATCTCAAAATGTATCATTAAATATTTAGGTACTCATAATGATTAGATGTTAATTGGGTTAGAATATAAATTACCGTGTTAATTTAGCAGTGTCTAATATGGTAATTCTGCTTAGGAGGTGATTTTAGAAAATCATTATACTTTGATAATAATGGGTTGATAATGGGACATGCTTTCTTTTAATTACCCATTTATCTAAAGATTAATTAATCAGAAGAATATTATTTGTAGTAGATGTATTAACAGCAAAAATATAAATCATGTCTATAATATTAGTTTTATGTTTAGCTGTGGTGGAACCTGACTATGTTTTTGATGTAAGCAATCACGCGCGAATTCAATCTTTTGAGCACCTGCAAGTAAAAGGCCGAGTTTCTTCCTACCGTACAAACTCAAAAGTCAAAAAAGCCATGGGCATCTTATTGATGCTAGAATTGCACATTCGCGCTCTCTTGGTGCATGTGATGATGTTGTGTGCACTCGTTCTACCTTTTAGATTCTGGGTCGTACTTGAACATTCATGATTCATCGCAAGTTACGACAGAGTTCTTTTGGTCTTTCTTCAACACTTTTGGCGCAAGCTTCGCGTAGACCTTGCGCCTTTGCAGATTCTCGATGAATATCTCATGTACCGCAAATGTGGACATATATATATTCAGGGTATCAACGATTTACTGTGTGCTCAATCTATGGTCGGAACGCAGAACTTTGTGCACATGGTTCACATTTGCGTTGGTTCTAACCGTTGTTGGGCGTCCAGAACGGGGTTCGTCGGCGATCTCTTCTCTCAATTTGTAAAACCGGAATTAGAAAATATTTTCTGATAACAAAATTAACTAGAAAAATAATAAACATTGGTACAAGGGGACTCTATAAACCTAAATTAATTAAATAATGTACAAAGTGGTTTGAAAATATTATAACTATAAATCGATCAGTATTTGACCAATTTTACTTTTTGCAATTTTATTCATTTTATGTGCAACTGTATCATCAAATTTTACCAAAAAAGAGTGTTTGGGAAGGGTCTCTAGCCTCAAGAGGGGAGCCGGCCGCGTAAGATTACATTTTGTCTGTAAGTATTGTATATTTGTAAACCAGTTCTATTTTTACTCTTAATAAAATAACACGTTTTTATCTTTCATCAAATAAAGTGTTTTCATTACATCACCCTCTTAAAGGTGATGTAATGAAATTGAAAATTAAAAGTTAAAATTAAAGCTAAATTAGATGAAAAAAAACTGTTAAAGCAAACAGTACATAATATTTCCTTATCATAAAAAATAAGATCCAACAAATAGTAACGAGTATTTTCCCGAAACCAACAATAGAAAAGTAAATAAACCATGCTAAGAGACGACAGCAATGTCACTCGTTTATCACAGTCTTGGTAAGTTCGAAGCAGCAACTGTACTCAACACATTGTGAAGAAATTTTGTAATCTACAGAACCCTGGTTCACTCAGCAATCAGCATCCCGCGAAGTAGCCACCCTGCTATCAATTTGGAATCGTTAACCCGTCAATCTCATTCAATGTTAGAAATTTTATGCTTAAACCAATCAGCAATAGATAATGCGTCAAAATTCATCAAAATCCACTTGCAAGCGGAATAATTGAGCTGGATTTTTATGTTGACGATCTGTTGTAGTTGGCCACACCGTGGAACAAACCATTTTATTTCATGATCAAATCTGATATTATTAGATTCAGTCTGGATTTCTCTAATTTATTGTATTTACAATATTTCCAAAGTAGCACCTTTGCAAAAATTGAGAACTATGCGGTGCATTGTTTCTAGTTAGATTATTGCAGAAGGTTGGTAATAGTTTGGAATCAGTTATACCCTCAGATATAAGCTGGCATTTCATACCACCACGCTCAACTCACTTTGGTGGTCTCTGGAAAGCTGTGGTTAAGGCGGTGAAGTCGCATTTAAAACGAAATATTTATAAATACCATATTTACGTACGAGAAATTTTATACTTACTTGACACATATGGAAGGTGTTCTCAATTCCCGTCCCTTATTCCCTTTATCTAGTGATCCTAATGACCATTAACACCAGAACGTTTTCTTGATCGAACGGCCAATTACTGCTCTACCAGATCCTAGGGTTACAGAATTATTAGAAAATCGTCTATCCAGATATCAGCTTCAGCAGAGACTAAAATCTGAGTAGAATATCTCTAAGAATATACAGTTCAATGATGTGGAGCTACTTAGTGGGAATAAATGTCGCCCCCTTCGATGAAGACTGAGTCACGAAAACTCATCCAGGATCCGATGATGTATTTAGCGCAGTTACTGTGAGAACTTCCAGTGGTACGTTGAAGCGATCAACGAGTTTGAGCATCCTCCCAAATGACGCTCAGGGAAGTGAAGTAATCTTATTTTATTATTGTTTATTTTGAAAGGCCTCAGGCCATGTTTGCAAAGAGTCTCTAGCCTCGCGTGTCTCTTTACTTCAGACGCTCATTAGCGTAAAACCAATAGTAACCCAGCAACTTGGTAATAATTATGTATTAACTAAGATTTGCAATTACTGGAAACCGGTAGGTTAAATATTATTTATTACTAATAGGACTTTAATATATTTTATTATGTAAATAAATCGATAATTGTTTAAAGTGCAAAATAGTATAAAGAGCATTTACAGCATAACCGATTATAACGGTTATGCTGTAAATGTAATCAAGTGAAACATTATTACGTTGAGTGAATTATGATAAAGTTTCCCTAATAAAATCGGTCAAGTAAAAATGGTTTGTATTCTTAAAATCGTTGCGAATACAAATATTATTTTCAAATATTATAATAATAATATACAAATAAATTGAATATAATTAATATTGAGGTAAATACATTAAACTTATCTAATGGTGGAATAGTTTTGTAATTTTTTTTAATAAAAACCAATAAAGTTTACAATCTTAAAAAATGCATAATTACTTAAATTTTTCTTAAGGAAAAACGGGTTCAACTTAAACATGTTATTATAATAAAATCAAAAATCCTTAAATTGAAACTTAAATTAAAACTTAAAAATATAATTCTAGATAATAAAATAGAGTAACACAAAGCGACACAATATTAGACAAAACAACCAAAGATCCCTCAATACCATTAACCCGGGCAGGAATTAATCCAGGATGTCGAGGTGATAGAACCATCCATATATTATATGCAATATATATTATGTGTTATATTTATGACTTTCTTTTGAATAAACTTTATTTATTTTAAATAAAAAATAGAATATCATTAAAATTACATTTTATATATTGATTTTATTAATTTTGTCTTATTAATTTTGGAAGTTAGTGTATCATTAATTAAAAGAAATTAATTAATTTTCAGACCAATTCATTTTGCACTTCTTTTATTATATTTGTCTAATTTAGTTAAAATTCTTTTGTTACAATAATATTAAAATTAAAATTTAATATGTACAAACTACAACATTTTAGCATATTCCCTCATTGTATACATAAACTTAATTTTATACTTTGCTGTTCTGTGTCCCCCTTTCCTGCCCCAACCTTGTCAGCACAATTACTCTTGCCCTATCTTCTCTCATCTAATCTCTCATCCTTCTATATCCACACACCTAATACTTTTCTACTGCCTTGTATTCATCTGCCAGATGACTCCACATATCCGCGCGCATTCTCCGTATCCGTCGCCCATCCATTTATTTCTGCCTCTCTCCTCTTTACCGCATCTCGCCCTTTCTAAGATCACCCTTACTTCTATTTCGAAAGTTTTTACCTCCAGGTCCTTGGCCTCCTCCTATGTACCTGCTACTTCCTATAGCTTCTCTCCGCCATGTATTCTTTTCTCTCTTACCTTTTTATCTACTTCGCCTCCTCGTGCACCCATTCTATCATATTCACCCCTTGCTCCAGCTACACCTTCAAGATCTCCTCGGATAAACTCACCTCCTATCCGCTCTTCTCCTACTCTCTCCCGTGTCTACACTTTCTTCCATACCTTCTTCATTAAACTCCCCTGGTCCAATTTCCACAGCTTCATCTGATATTTGGCTTGGTGAAACGGTAAGGAAAATTATACAATGTTGTTTCAAAAAATAATTGAATAAAAATAAAAATAAAAACAATCAAACCATTATTCACTAACCTCGCCCAGGTTTATTATGCCCAGATTTCTCACAAATGACTTGCTGTTATTGCAAAAGAGCATAAAATTGTTTCTCACCTGCGGTCTCTTGGCCATTCTAATCATTCTCGTTAACGGTTCATGATAGCCGTAGTTAGTTCTGTGCCTTGGTAAACGAAAGATAAGGAAGAGATATTCAGTTGGCCACAAAATTGTGCATAATTTAAAGCGGCAAACGGGATATGTAATTTAAATGCCGCCAAACGCAAGAATTTATTTTGGACTTTAGATAGTTCATCCTTTATTGCTGATGAGATGACCAAACAACAGATACGTATTGCAAACCTGAGCGAACCAGTGACAAATACAAACAGCGGGTTGCATTGAGTGACAAATCATTGCATATTCTTAATATAAAGCCCAACAGCTTCAGACCCTTATTTACCGTACGATGAATGTGAGAAATAAAAGTGAGCTTCTTTTCGAATATGACTGCCAAATCACTGATTTCTTCCACGCCCTCGATTTTAGTGCTATTTATAAAATAATTTGTGATGATTGCATTCTTATCCCTGTAAAACGATATGGATTTACATTTACTCATATTTAGTTAAAGGTTATTCCTAACACACCAATTATATATTTTGTCGAGTTCCTCTTTGATGAGAGCTGCATCAATTTCATTCTTTACTATGGCGAAGAGTTTTAGATCATCAGCATATAATAAGCCAGAGCAAAAATCAAGGTTGGCAACAATATCATTTAGAAAAACTATAAACAATAATGGACCGATATGTGACCCTTGAGGGACACCGGATTTAACCTGTATTTCCCTCGACACGCAGTTGTCTATTCTAACATATTGCTTGCGATCTTTTAGAAAACTTCGTAGCAAATTTATAATTTTAGGACTAAATCCCAGAACCTCCTGCATATAAAGGAGCACGTCGTGGGAGACCCTATCGAACGCCTTGGAGAAATCAGTGTAGATAGCATCTACCTGACCTCGATCCTCCAAGGCGTCTGATATAAAACGATTATATACAATTAGGTTAGATGTAGTTGACCTCCCTGACCAAAAACCGTGCTGTTCTTCTCCTATGATGTTTGTGCATAACCACTTAAACTGGTGCGATAGGATGCCATCCAAAATCTTAGGAATAGCTGACTGAATGCAAACTCCTCTGTATTTACTAATATCAGACCTGTTGCCTGATTTAAAAATAGGCGTAATGTAGCTATCTTTCCATATAGTCGGTACTACTTGATCATCTATTGATTTCCGGAAAAGTAAAGTTAGAGGGTGGGTGATGGTAAAAATGCAATTCAACAAGAATACATTCCGAACACCGTCAGGTCTGGCTGAAGCTGAGGGCTTTAGCTTGCTAATTTAATTGAAAACATTACTGAAGTTTACAGAGGAACTATAAGACGAATCAACAGATTTATCACTGATGCACTCGAAATTGGAAACATTATTATCACAGTAAGTGTCCGCATAAAATTCGGCAAATAAATCAACAGTATCTTGAAAATTCTTGCTAACTTTATCTCCCAAAAACATATCTGACGGAAAACCATTTATTTTCTTAGAATCGTCAACAAAGTTCCAAAATGCTTTACTGTTCCGGCTAATACTATTCTCTACCTTATTTAGATAGTTTTTGTAGAGCAAATCATTCAAATTTTTACATTGGGTCCTTAAGGCTTGAAATTCTAAATAGTTGTTTGAATCTTTATACTTGCAGTGCCTATTTTTCTTTATTTTAATTAGCTCTATTAATTCTTTAGTAAACCATTTTTTGTATTCATTCTTATATATGACCTTCATCGCTACAAACATATTAATAGCATAAAACACAACATCGTAGAAAGCACTAACTGCACGCTCTATTACTAAAAGAGTCCAAAAATCTACACCAGTCAATGGACGCGATGAAGTTGTTAATTTCCCCAAAATTTGCATTTTTAAAGTAATAAAACTCTATATCACTAACGATGGTCTCACAGTAAAGCTCAGTATTGTGTTCAATATTGTAGGCAACATGATGACTAGGGTTATGGGTTAAGAGATCCACAGCTTCGGAGATATTCGTGATGTTTTCAACGGTAAACACTAAGTCCAAATAGATTCCATGGGGATTAGGAATCCTGTTAACCTGCGATATAAGTTCGACATTAATCCAGGCATCGGAGGAGAGGTTGTAGTCGCCGCATATCAGAAACGAGTCCGGCTGGAGAGATTCCGTAATGGAGTTGATAGCTTCACAATGTGACTCATATTTTTCTATGGGACTCAGAGGTGGTAAATAGACTGCCCCAATCACCAGGCACTTATTAGTAATAGTAGTAGTAGTGTTAGGCTATCGACCACGTGGTCCTTCCGCCATGTGTCATTTGTGTATTTGTGTGTGTGTAAATGAGCTTGTTACTTTAAAGGATCGCCCCCGTCACTCTAAAGCACCATTAATTGTATCCCAATGGTGAATGGTACCGGTCACCCATCCGACTACTGACCCGAATCAACGTTGCTGCACGTCAGTTCGGGGCCGTAACCGATGCGCCACCACCGACGTGTAGGCACTTATTATTAAATACTACTTTCACAAACAGTTGCTCCGTGTCCACTTGTGATATGGGAATGATGTTTGTACATATATTTTTTACGAATGCCAATTAACTTCCCACCTCAAGGAACTTTTACTATTGTTTAAAGAGGACCGATCCAATCTAAATATATTGTTAGAGTTAAGTTTAAATTCACTACTTGATATTTTAGATGTAAGCCAAGTTTCCACCACAACAAAAATGTCATAGTGACTAAGTCCGACATTATTTGAAAAATCGTTAATCTTGCCATTCATTCCTCCGACGTTGTGAAAATAGATGTTTACTTCTTTTTTGGAAGCTTAGAGCGCGCTTCGGATGTTACTATCTCAGGTTTCCTATTAAAGAATGTAATGGTTAGGCCACGCTCCCCATCCTCTGTGGGGGATGATAATTCCTGTTGAATATGTTGTAAATACTCTCGCTCTTGCGGGGTCATATCCTGCTTTATATGTATATTTTTCGCAATGGATGATTTATTTGATTTAATCAGGTCAAGTGCTTCTGATTTCTCCTTGAAGATTACTTTGGCGGGTCTAGGTTTATCATTTTTCTTACCAAGACGTGTTATTTTTACTGGATAGCTTTGCAAACCGACTGATTTAATTATTTGAAATGATGTTAAGTGCATTATTCAAGCCGTTCATGTTGACAATTTAAAACAATTGATGAAAAATCTTCGACCCTAACAAACGTCTCTTTCTGTGCCATCTTCTATCAAAGGGTGGCGACCCTTATTTGATAAACTTATCTATTTTACGCTAGATGAATTAATGCTGCGGCTTTCGGAGTTTGAAACCATTCGCGGATACTTTTCAGCCAAGAATTTTTTCCGGCCTATGCTTCTTTTGCCTTGTACTATTGGCTATAGCAGAGCCTACTTATCGTTATGTAGTATGTACCCTAAATAGGCTGCTTTCCTCTTTTTTATTGTTGTTAGTAATTCCAGTTCTTTTTCATGCTTTTTAGTACTTTAAGGTTTGTTACTTTGTCTACCCTTGATATTTTTTGAATGCGTCTGTAAGTACACATTTTAAAAGCTTCTAAACATCTCATTGTTGATATTTTTATGGTCCATCCCTCCATTGCATATAGTCATGTAGAAAGCATGTAACATTTTGTTGCTTGTCATTGAGAACCTAAACTTAGGTTGCGATCATATAGCATATTTTCGAGTCTTAATCACCACATCAGGATCCTATTTATCGCTTAATGTATATCCTAGTTTCTAGTTCTTTAAAACGGTGTACTTGTTCCACTGGTTCCGATTCTATGGTTAGGTTCTTGTTTTGTATGTCTATCTTGCTCACTCACATTTTGTTTTCGTTTTGTTCCTTTTGAGATCAAATTTTTCGCTCTCCATATTTACCTTATCTAACTTTATTTGCTATCCGCGAGCATCAACATGTCGCCCGCATAAAGGAGATTACTGGTTCATGTTCCGTTCATTTTGATACGTCTTGATGTGTTCAGACATCTTTTCGTAAGCAATGAAGCATGCGTAGATATTTTTTGCTGGTCGAAACATTTCTAGACTAGGACTTGCATCGTAAAGATGGGTTCTTGGTTTACAAAACCACGTCTTAAGTTGAACTGGTGGTTATTTAGGTGTTGTTCTGAATTGGTTTCTATTCTTAAGTAAAATGTGTGGCTTATTAAGCTTAGTCTGTATTCGTTGCACTGTTTGGAATTTGCATTTTTAGGAAGTGTATAAAAATAAATTTGAGCCAATCCCTTGGAATGTTTCCGATGTCATGGATGTTATTAAAAATATTTTGCATTGGGTTGAGATTTTATTTGTAGTAGTAGTCTTTAGATATTTTTCATTTCCAGTTTCCTGTCGTCTATCTTCAGTTTGTTCCAGCGCTAATATTAATTCATTCTGAGTCTACCGTTACATTATTATTTTGTGTGTCGTCAATAATACAATAATATAAAATATATTCATAGGATTAAGTTGTAGGATCTTCCAATTTTAATTTTACTATTTATCAATATTTGCCCACTACGCTCAACCGAAGATATTTTAGGTGGAATAAGACTACCTATTTTTTCCATAGATGTCATTTGATGTCATGCTATTTATTCTTATATAATGAGCCACTAATTACGCTGAAGAGTCTAATAATAATAGACAAACGTAGAGATCATTATTAAGAAAATATCTATTTAATAATCCTCTGGAATAACATTTAGGTGGTTTCAAATTGCTGAAAATTAGAAAATCAAAAATTATAGCCCTTAACCCCTTCCCGCACAATAATTTTTAAAAGAAGTGGTTAATCCGTCTTTCGAATAAAATGGTGAAAGAATTAATGGAAAAAAATGGCCCTTCACAAAATATCCAGAGGACGAGGTGTCCTCAACAAAATTAGTAGAATGCATTGAGCTACAAATTTTCATTTGGGTTAAATAAAGCAATGTATTTCCCTCGTGACGTTGTAGATATTATATGATGAAATTTTTAATAATGTAAGTCAAAACTAATTTCCTCGATTAAAATGCATTGATTGTTAAACCCAATTTAAATACCTTTTTAATCACAAAGTTGGCTTATAGGTGTGTAATGTGTAGTAAAAAGAAATCAATTGTTTTTAGATGAAGTTTAATATTTTAATTACCATAGTTAGAATGATTTGATTTAGGCCAAATACGCGCCGTTTTGTTCTATAAGTTGTTGCTATTTTGAAGGTAATTTCGTTATTCCTTCCTCATAGAAGAATCTATTGGCAAAAAATTGAGACAGTCGATTTTCACAATCCTCTCTTTTCACCAGAAAAATTTTTCGCCATAGACAGGAACAGATAGTAATTATATAGTGCCAGGTTAGGACGTGGAAGCATAAGACCTTCTCAACCAAGCTTCCGCAGCTTCTGGCGAGTCATTATTGATGTGTTGTCCTGAGTGAACATAATTCCTTTCCTTGACCAAAGCTGGCCGCTGCTGACTGATTGCTTCCTTCAGACCGTCTAATTGTTGACAGTACAGTTCCGAGTTAAAAGTGTTGCCATGAGAGAGCAGCTCTTAGTAGATAATTCCCTTCCAATCCCACCAAACACACAGCAAAATCTTCCTAGCCATCAATTCTGGCCTAGCACTGTTTGTTCTTGACGTTGTCGCTACAGAAATGGGTCGATTTTGTTGCGATTCAGCAGCGATTCGCAGATGGAAACTCGGCTCATGAGCTTTTTGCGTTAACACGTGTGATACACATACATCGAGCTTCGTTTTCTATCCAACCTTAGTTAAATGGTTCCAAATGGTTTTTTTTGTGCAATATTTAGCTCTTGGGCAATTGTGCTTACATGACGGTTGAACATTGTCCAGTCTATTTTATCGATTTTTTTAACAATTGGCCTTCCAGTGCGTGGTGCAATTTTAACATAAAAAATACAGGGACAGAATCACAAAACCAAAATTGGCTCTTACAATATTAGGACCATAAACACTATTCACATTTTAAGCCACCAGGCTTGTGTTTTCGCCTCTATCGAAGAAATATTTTAAAATATAGAGTAAATTCCCGTTGGTAGTGTCCATTTGTGACGCGCGTTCAAACAAAACTAATTAATCTAATCACAAAACTGCCAAAAAGTTTTTAGTACGAAATCTCATATTTCTAACGCCATCTAGTGGAACCCGATCAGGTATATAAGATAACTAAAGC
>OZ018388.1:62454009-62638018 GCA_963969525.1 Ontholestes murinus
ATTCAATATCCCTTTCCAAAGAACGGATTATGCCCTGCACTCGGCTGCAGGAAGGGTACTTAATTAAGTCGTTATGTTCGTTTTTTGTACAGTAGTGTTTAATTGTTTTAAGTATTTATACTGTAATTGTTATTTTAATCAGCTATTGTATTTTAAATGGCTTCCGTTAATAAACATTATTATTATTATTATTAAAACACTAGAACCACTCTAACTGGTTCGACATGTCTCGATCAAATTTATACAAATTTATCTTCTAGAAACACACATACGGTAGATAATGTCATATCTGATCACAAAACTATATTTTATAAATTCGATTTAATCTGTAATGATACCAGGACAACACATTGTTAGAAATTATAATCAATTAACAAGTTTCTCTTATATACAAAACTGGGCTGATGTTTTCAGCCAAATAGATATAAAAATAACATTTGACGCTTTCCATAATATCATTATACACTATTTTGAGAAACATTTTTCTCTGCAGGTTAAACAAATTTCTGGCAAGTCTTGATTAAACTAATAATTAAAGCAATCAAATCAAAAACTTTAGACCTTTATTTTCTTTACAAAAACATCTAATTCTTACACCCTTTTATCTAGAGTCTTTAAACATTCACACGCTTTAGTAACAAACACAAAATACTTACTATCAAAATAAAATATTAAACATAAGTAATGTGGAAAAATTAACATGGAAAATCATAAACGATCTTAAAAAATAAAAATAAAATTAAGACCAATAGCAACTTAAACCAACTTAAATATTGAAGATTTTAAAAAGCGAGCCAATAAAAATAAAATGAGACCTAATAATATGTGTAGTAAAAAGAAATCTACTATTTTGTATGATATTGAAAATGCTTTAATTATCTTAGTTGGAATGATCAGATTTAGCTAAATCATGTGCCGTTTTGTTCGATACCTTGTTGCGATTTTGAAGGTAATTTCATTATGTATTACTCATAGAAGCCGTCGACCTTATTGACAAAAAATTGAGATGGTTGATTTTCACAAACCTCTCTTAAAGCGAATTTTTCATCAGCAAAATTGTTCGCCATCGACCGGAACAGAAAATAATCACTTGGTGCCAGGTCCGAATTATAAGGTGAATGCATAAGAACCTTCCAACCAAGTTGTCGGAGCTTTTGGTGAGTCACTATCGATGTTTGTGGCCTGGCGTTATCATGATGGAATACAATTCCTATCCTATTGGCCAAATCTGGCCACCTCTGGGCAATTTCTTACTTCAGATGGTCCATTTGTTGACAATACAGTTTCGAATTAAAAGTGTGGCCGTAACGGAACAGCTCAAAGTAGATATTTTCCTGCCAATCCCACCAAACACACATTAAAACCTTTCTAGCCGTCAATCCTGGCTTGGCCAGGCTCACTGCGATTCGACCACGACCTTTTTCACTTGAGGTTGTCATAAGTGATCTACTCTTCATCGCCAGTCATCAATCGCTTCAGAAATGGGTGTTTTGCTTTAACTCGTGTGGTACCCATATATCCAGCCTTATTCAAATGGTTCCAAACTGCTTTTTTGCAATGTATGCACAAAGATTTAGCTATTATAATATCACATGATGTATATAACTTGGCGAATATCCCATTGGCATTTTTATAAATCTGTGTCGAGCTTTTCTAGTATAGATATCCAACTTCTTCTAGATAAGTTGGACAACTATGGGATCAGAAGAGTGGCACACTTTTGGTTTAGCTCCTACTTAAATAATAGGACTCAAAAAAATCACTTAATAAATATTAATAATAACGATAATTATAATTTTTATTTCAGAGTGCCATTACAACATCATCTGATAATTTTCCCAGATATACTATGGATGCATATGGATTATGAGGTTTGTTTTGAGGTTGAGGGAAGATAAGTGAAATTAATTGTTGTTGTTGCTTTTTATGTAGGAGGTTCTTAATGGAGGAGATTAGAAAGCCATTATTTTCAACGTTTGTACAGATATGTTCGAGTTCGCTGAAAATAATGGCTTCCCAATCTCCTCCATTAACAATCTTCTTGGCTGTATATTTAGTAACTTGTGGGGATTATCCAAAAGTCTACAATGGACAAACTTGTAGAAGCTTTCAGCAAAGAATAAAAAAAACTCAAAAATTGTTTTATTCAAGGAAAATCTAATCCACATATGCTGATCATTTAACAGAACACGGTCATTCATTTAATGTAAATTTTAAAATACTACATAAACAGAATAAAGGCCTAAAACTTAATCTACTGGAATCAATGTAGATCAAAAAATTTAAAAAATGCGGTATTCTGTTAAATGATCAACTTGAGGTCAATAACTCACCTTTGCTGAATATCAACTTTGAACAATAGTTAAATCTTATGTAAATACTATTATAAAATGCTTATTACCCATTTGTAATGATATCCCTGTAAAAATTGTACTGTATTTTGTTCATAAATCATAAACGAAGATGCTTTAGGCTATTATTTGTATTCCAAGAATGCTTTTAGACTATATGGTTCCAGTTGTATTAAACGATCATAAAAATTTGTTTTAAATATTTTTTGTGTGTTAACACTTTCCTTGAGAAAATCCGTAAAAAAAGTATTGAATAACGTTTTTGCAATATAATGCGTTGATTGTTCAGTGGTTTTGAGTTTATGCTTGGGATATATAAAATCTACTATTCTGATGTTGTATGGACTATGTAATATTTACAAAGATTGTTAATCACATAATGAAACAATTAACTCAGAAGTTCCTCAAGGTGCAATTCTTGGCCCTACGTTATTTATCATGTACACTAATGATCTGGCATATAATATTTCTAATAACATATTTATGTACGCCGATGACACATCAGCCATAATTAGTCATTCCGTAACGAAAGATCTGGAATAAAAAAAAAGCAGACTCGTGGCAAATACTTCAAAAACAGTTTATTCAAGATTTAGAAGCAATCAGTCAAAATAAGACTTTAATTTAAAATCGAGATGAATGTACACGTACTTTCTCTAAGTAAGGACACAAAATTTCTTGATATTTATTTAGATGAACATCTTGACTAGACAGTTCATTGCAAATATCTGAGTTGAATACTAAACAAATATTGTTACAGTTTTGAATTTCACATTTAGATCAAACTTAATTAAAGGAATTAATTGATTAATTCAGATTAAATTATGCAAATTGTTTTGGGTAGCCTCAAAATCCTGACAGTCTGTCTTTATAGCTCAAAAAATTATCAGATTATCAGATGTATGGCAACAATTAATCGAAGAACGTCTTGTAGACCCTACTTTAAAAGACGTGAATTACTAACATTGTATCTATTAATCTATTAACAGGGTTAATACATATATAAATATAAGTGAGAATTGGTCAAAGCTCGACAAATCCACAACCACCATACAAGGTGTAACTCTAATATTTATAAACAATCATTATAGGTTAGATATTAAAAAAATTACAGTTTCTATTTACCAAATGAAATAAAATTTTCTTCAAATTTAAAATTGTTTTACATGCATTTCTCACTGAAAATGCATTTTACTCATTCATACTTCAAATTATGGTCTAAATTAGTTTTATATTATTTAATTGTAATTTTATTGTATATCTATGTAATTCGACGTGTCTATATATAATTTGTTAAGAGAATATTAATATAAATAATGAGAATATAAAAATATGGTCTAAGAAATCTTGCAAACTTACATAACTTTTGTTGTCCCTATTTCATAAGAAGCAAAAATTAACAAAACCAGAACGGTAATAAACAGAGCGAAATATAAAAAATGTGTACGTACATTATCTAAAGCACCGCTTCTGCGCTAGGAAAGCAGATGTTAATAAATTAGTAGGTCGCAAATTGTTCTATTACATATTAAGAAAGAAAATTGTCTAACACTATATAATTTTTTTAACTAACGTAATAGAATATATTATTTATTATATTTGGAAATCTGTGACCTATAGTTATTATTTAGGTTCAAATAAATATTTGCAAAATATCGATACTACTAAAAACTTAAAACTTATTTTAGTATTATATTAAAGACAGTTTTCTAAATTAAAATGGAGATACTGACTAAGTATATAAATATAATTTTAATATAATTCATTAATTTAATTAAACAGTATGAGTAACAGTAGTATATTGTACAATATAGCTCATTTTATAACTTTCTACAGTTTTGTTTTCCTTTAATTTTTCAATAATTTAATTATTTACAAAATTAATATTTATTACATTTAAAATGTTTATACAATGAATTTCCTTTTCATGTATTTTTATGTACATTTATTAATCGCAGACAAAGTGCAAATTATATTTAACTGTTATATGTAATACCTATTAATAATAAGTATTAAATTTAATTACCCTAGAAAGTATGTAGCGGCAATAAATACAATAAAAGGAATTATTAATTTTACTACACTCACGGTCGTAAAACTAAAAAATAATGTATTCTCTTGTAGTATTTGGTGGCAATTAATTTCATAATACCGCTAATTGCTGTATTAACTAAGATTTTAGTCTTCACAGTATTTACCCATTTAATTAGTACTGGCTTTGTTCTCTTCCTGAATATGCGACCTCCATGCTTTCTCCACTTGAAATCAAACACATGTAGTCCAGTTAAGTAACATAACAGTTCTGATCGTTATCTATAACCCACAAAACTAAAGAATGCAGATGTGTTCAACCTATTTTGCATTAATTTCGTGTATAAGTAAATTATACAAATGATTTTAAGAAGTGTATTTAAAAATCATTTGATTTATTGAATAATAAATCAAATATGATGGCAATGAAATGTATTTGCTAAGAAATTTACATTTCCAGAAATTATTCATAAATGGCTAAATATGGATTGTTTTATTTCTTGTTAAATTTTTTCACGTATCTCTTGGTTAAACTTGAATGAAATAATAGGAAAAGAATTTACCTATTAGGTACTGTTTTGCTTTAAAAGATTTAACATTTCTAGAATAATTCAGATCTTATCAAAGTAGTAAATAGAAATAAAATTAAAAAAAAAAACGGGTGAAAACTTAAGAAAACGTTTTATTGCTTTTTAATTTTAATTTTAAATATTGAATTTATAAGGTAGATCCATGATTAAATTCCGCAAAAAATAAATAAAACAACGCAGTTGGTAAGGTTTTGCTTTTATTGTTGAACATACCTTGGATCTGGATCTGGATCGAGCTTGCCAAGGTTATACACTTCCTTATACACTCACTTTCATATGAAATGCACCTACCAAAAAGAATAATATGATTGGTGCGAGAATAGTTCGTTGATACAAAATGATTATACTCTCAATAAGAAAGTTAAGCCGTTGAAATTTTTCCGTCATGGTTATCTTAAAATCAAATAACTTTTTATATGGACATTGAAACTTCGAAGTTTGATATGGGTCGAATTATTGCCATGAAAGAAGCAGGTTTATCTTTAGCGATAGCGTCTAGCTGGAAGACCTCCGCGACATAGTAACGCCCGTGAAGATCGGCTTCTGAGACGAATGGCCATACACAACCGATATCAAATAACTAGGTCTGTTGTTATAGATTGGGCATCAGCTGTAAATCGCCAGACTTTAATGGCGACCATTTATCGACGAATTGGGTCCTTTGGCCTCCATTCTTACCGTTCATTTAGACGTCTTCCACTAACTCTATCTCAGAAATCTGCTCTTTAGCTTGGTGTCAAGAGCGGCAGGGTTGGGTTGAAGAATGGAACAACAACGCGTTTATACGATGAATTTAGGTTATGTTTATGGAAGAATGATGGACGTAGAAGGGTCCGACGATATCGAGGAGAACGAAGAAATTTAGAGTTTGTTGAAAGACGCCATACCGGGTGTCATGGTGTAGAGTGCAATCATTTTGGGACGAAAATCATCTTTGGTGTTCTTTCCAGGTACATTAAACGCTCGTTGATACACATATATGTTTTGGATCTCGTCGTGCGTTATTTATGCAGACACTACCTAATAGGATTTTCCAGCAAGATAACGCTAGACCCCACACAGCAAGAAGAAGAAGCGGATTTGCAAATGTTACCTTGGTCTTCCGATTTAAACCCCGCAAAATGCCCAGACCTTCTGACAACTTAGATCAGCCATACTCTAAGTGTGTTCCGCGGAATGGCTAAATATGGATTGTTTTATTTCTTGTTAAATTTTTTCACGTATCTCTTGGTTAAACTTGAATGAAATAATAGGAAAAGAATTTAAACCCCGCAAAATGCCCAGACCTTCTGACAACTTAGATCAGCCATACTCTAAGTGTGTTCCGCGGAATCCTAGGGTTCCGCAATACCCCTGTAGGGGATCCGCAAGAATTTAGAAATTAATTCAAAACACCTCTCTCTGGTCGACCGTTCTGACGCCGCGTATCACGATTCACGAGGCGCAGCCCAACTTTGTTGCCTCGTACAATTTTACTATGCCGCCAACTGGCAAGCTACGTCATACAAGAACTAGTTACACGTCTACAAAAACACGATTCGTCTTGCAAATAGATGTTTCGACTGATGTCGCTGGTCTGGCTATCTTGCTGGTTATCGTGAGATATTCATATGAAAGTTCTTTTGAAGAAGACATGCTTATGTGTTCATCGCTGTTCACAAACACTACCGGAGAAGAAATTTTTAATAAAATATATATGATAAAACTTGGTTGTTCCGACTGTCTTTTATGGCGGATATCTTTCAAAAACTGAACGAATTAAATTTATCATTGCAAGGTAAACAGACAACAGTGTTCCAGGCCTGTAACAAAATAACTACCTTCAAAAGAAAATTAGATTTTTGAATTATTTGCGTTGGAAAGAGAGAAATAGGAAGCTTTACGTCACTCAGAGAGTTTGTTAGCGATAACGACTCAGACATGTTTCAAGATGATGTATTTGAAGAATTGGTCCAATATCTCACTTCGATGAGTGCATCTTTTGAGAAGTATTTTCCCGAAGAACAGAATACAAAAATGAAACTGAAATCATGGATTCATAATCCTTTTTTACCCAACTTACAAAAGTCCGAAAGTATGTCAAACGAGATATATGAATCTCTTTTAGAAATACCATCAAGTATGGAGTCACTGTTCAAAACGACGCCTCTCAACGATTTTTGGTGCAGAATCCGTGATGAATTTTTCTACCGTTCCTAACAACTTATTTATGCAAAACGGGATTCTCAACCTATGCAACCACGAAAACAAAATACCGTAATAGACTGGGCGCCGAACCTGATATGAGACTTCAACTGTTCTTTATCAAACCTGATGTCAACCAATTGAAAATAAAAAACAGTTTCACACCAAAAAATATTGACTGACTTAGATAATCTGAGACTTTAGTTAGAAGTTACTTGGAATTAAATGCCTCAAGCATATATAGACCATTTGATTCTAAGTGTGCCTAGAATGATACATTCTTGCATTGCTGTGCGAGGCAATGTAACTCATTATTATTTTTTTTCTGTCAAATTAATGTTTAATAGTTTAATAATTTTGTACCAATGAATAAACAATTATTTTCAACAAGTTTCGCATCAATCGTATTATTATTTCTGGGTGGTGCATTTCATATAAAATGGCCAAAACCTCCGAGACTGTAGATGCTTTTTAGTTTATCATTACGTATTAGCTAATCTATTAAGACGACATGTAGGTTGGAAGTAGTGGAAAGGGGAACGCGGAGGGAGTTTATACTCGGATCCGGTTACCTTCCCTACGACCAACCAGGACCATCGCCGCCAGATGAGGTTCAGCGGCGGATACACAGCGGGAGCCACAAGGGAATACCGCTGATCCTTGGATGCGATGCCAACGCGCAACACATTATATGGGGGAGCAAGGACATCAATCCAAGAGGTGAGAAACTATTAGAATTTATCTTAGAGAATTACATTGAAATAGTAAATATTGAAAATGTACCCACGTTCGTAAACGCGATGCGAAGCGAAGTAATTATAACACTTGCCTCTCGCAAGGCAAGTGAAATGATAAAACACTGGCATGTATCTGATGAACCATCACTCTCAGATCATCGATATATACGATTCGATATCGAATCAGAAGAAGCATCGGAAATCCAAAACAGAAACCCGAAGAGAACTGACTGGGACCTATACAAAGAGGTACTAGCCAGCTGAATCGGGGACTGTCCAACAGTAGCGAGAATAACGCATGAGTTAGAGCTCATGGTGCAAAGCATCATAGACTCTATCAATACTGCGTTTGAAGTAAGCTCCCCAAGAACTACCAAACCTACCTCAACCAGGGTCACCTGGTGGAACAAGGATCTTGATAGGGCTAAGGCACGCACCAGAAGACTGTTTAATACAGCGGGGACATAGAAAGTGAACCCACAAGCTCCCGTCTACTCAAGACGCTCAGCAAAGATCATGCTGGGAACATCGGCTCACTGCAGACCAAAAATGGAAAGTACACAGACACTCAGGGTTCTGCAATACTTGACAATCCTATTTTCGAGGACGCTCCAAAACGGGACTGGGAAACAGCGAAAATGATAATCAGACCAGGACACATATCCTCAGAGCAAGCCTTGCCCTTTCATACATCCCATCGGGTGCCCGCAGGGAGGTATTCTCTCGCCGCTCCTATGGGCCTCGCCATGAACGACCTTCTGCTGCTACTCGAAAGCCAGGGCATATATGCACTAGGGTATGTAGATGATCTGACCATTCTAGTAAGCGGAAAGTTTGGGATCATTTTATCAAACTTGATGCAGAAGGCACTAAATACCGTAGAAAGATGGTGCAGGAATGAAGGGTTAACTGTAAACCCGGCTAAAACGGCGATCATCCCTTTTACTAGAAGACGAAAAACCAATGACATAAAATCACTACGTATGTATGAAATGGAAGTTCTAATCAAAAATGAAGCAAAATATTTAGGGGTCATACTTGATACCAGATTGAACTTCAACTTCCACCTAGAGAGCATCAGCAAAAACCATGAGAGGACTAGTACACAGACGGGTCCAAAAATACTAAAGGAACCGGGGCTGGTATCTATGGAGGCTGCAACCGGAGCAAACAATTCGCGATTGCTCTGGGGAAGCATGCATCTATCTTCCAGGCCGAAATAGCCGTCATTGACTGGTGTGCTCATCACGTAATCGAGTCAGGACTTAACCAAAGACCGATTACCATTATGACAGATAGCCAGGTAACCATAAAAGCGCTAGCCTC
This sequence comes from Ontholestes murinus, assembly GCA_963969525.1. NCBI lineage: Eukaryota > Metazoa > Arthropoda > Insecta > Coleoptera > Staphylinidae > Ontholestes > Ontholestes murinus. Next base: position 62,463,229 of record OZ018388.1, read on the forward strand.
ACCGATAGTGCAGTCCAGGCTGGTCATGACTTGCATAAACAGACTGGACGCACTGGCGACAACAAGAGAAACACAGTTAGTATGGATATCCAAGGCTCAAAAATGATTGGACTCTTGGGGGCTAAAGAAGGAGCAGCAGGTGAATTCATAGGACCTGGACCCGCTTTCGGTATACCCCATGAAACCGGAAAGGAAATAATCCGACGCAAGTTAGCAGAGGAGAGCAAAAAGGCATGGCAAAACCAAAATGGAATGAGGCACACGAGACTCTTCCTAGATGGTCTGGTACCTGACAGCATGCTGAAGATGTCTAGACTGAGCAGATTGAAACTAAGAAAAATCACAGGACTTACCCAAGCACAAATATAGGATGGGCATTGAGAAAAGCCTCCTATGCCGTGGGTGTCTGGAAGATGAGAAAACTCCCCAACCTACTCCCCAACCTACTGTGCACTTGTGAGAACGCAAGGCGAATCTCGGGAAGCCCATGCTTCCGGTAGAACAGCTAAGGAATATCCCCTGGCAAAAACTCCTGGACCTCGTAGACGATACAGAAGTTCAAAAGGAGTAAAACAGCCAAAGGCGCACAAAAGGACCACGGAGATCGCAGTGTAGGGACGCTAAGCGACACCACCTCGTGAGGAAAAAAAAACGACATGTATCTATTTCTTTTGTCAAATTCAGGAAACCTCACGATGTAGTGGTGTAATTATAGTTTTCTTCACATTCCATATCGTTGCTCTAAATTTTTTGAATCAAATCATTATATATTTTGATAGTTTATCCGGCAGAACTTCACTTGTATCTTTAATAAGGTGTTCGATACACCAAAGTATTCACCTACAAATCCATTGTGAATTTATTCGATCATCTCCGATATTCTACTCCTAGGGATAAAATTTTGCCTGGCTCTTCTTCTAATTCAAGAGAGTCCTAGCTCACAGTTATATATATATAACCATGATCTATCTCATGGGATTTCATTTTTGACATTGACTGCTAACGACGCAATGTTGCAAACAAGGTTCATTTCTATTTTCTTTGCTTGGATTCCCGACATTCTTGTATTCTTTAGGACTTTCTTCTACTTCTTAGTTCATGTTTGTGAATTTCGCGTAGTTTTTCCTAAATTTTATGATGCAGTAGATCGTACACCATACTTAGAATATACTTTTATTGTAAGGGTCGTTTTATAGTTTGTAGATTCCCCTTTAGAATAAATACAGTTGTTTGCGTAGCTTCTTTTTGTGAGCTGTATAAAGTTCTTCTTTTATGGTAATGGCAAAAAATCTTTTTTTCCGTTTTGATATGTGATATATTCTCGCTCCTATTTTTAATTTCCTATGAAGTTTTGGCAAACATTTTCTAAAACTTGGTTTAATTCCTGTTACGAGTAGATTGATACTTCCTGCTTTAGTTTTCGTTATTTTTTAGATTAAGACCTACAGATCTTCTTTGATTTCCTGTAGTTATCAGTTTAGTTAAGGGGATGCGAGCTGTTCAATGTTGATTTTCTTTTTCGATGAATTTTAGTTTTTGCAATTTTGATCTTATCGACCTAGAATTCTGCTTCTTCCATATCATCTAGAGTTCTTAAATGAAATCACTGTCTTGGCCCTTCTAGATATCATGAATATTCCTTTTCACAGTCATTTGACGTACTCAATTCTAATTCTTTAATTTTTACCACTTTGTTCTTCTTGCGTATAATTTATTCACAAATATACATATAATAAAACATAAATTAATGAACCACGTACAAAAATTTATACAGCAAGTATCACGGCAGAGTTCACTGGTATCCAATTATCTTCCACTCAGGTCCATATCCATCCGCTGTCCAATAAACCATGTTGACAGCTTCTATTGATACCTTATTCCAATGTTTAAAATTTTCTGAGCATATTTTTTTTTCTGGGTAGGTTCTTTGTATGGCCTTTTAACATTGTTTTATTATGGTTAAGGGTTCTTGTACGAAGGCCATCCGAAAAGTAGTACCCGTTTGGGAATTTAAAAAACTGCTTAATATTAAAGTTTTATTTGTAAAGAAAATACCTTTAACATACATAGTCACATCATAAATTCTAACATTTGTCATAATGTATGACGAGTTTTTGTATTCCAGCTTGATATTTTTTCGGTACCAGTATATTGAGATACGTAATCACAGCTTCTTTCAGTTTTCATCTCTTTCAAATTCCTGCTAAATGTCTGTTTTGTAAACCTATGATAATCCGAAGGAGCCAAGTTTGGACTATAGAGTGGAAAGTTGAAGGTTTGAATTGTTGCACAACTTGTAGTATTATTCGGGCCATATGATGCTTAAATTCACCAGTTTATCCGTGATGACTGACGGTCGTCCCAAATGGAACTTTCTAAGTTGAAATGAGGACACCAGCGCTGAACAAAAGACTCATTCATATTTTTTTATATACACATTCTTCAATTCAAAATGACTAATGCAAAATAACACATTTCTTGCGTTAGTGAATCCAATCACAGACATCACTTTACAACAGGCGGAGTTCTATTTTCTTGAAACACTCATATGAACAGCACAGTCAATACCAGCGAGTCATAACTTTGCACACAGACAGTTAAAATACAGCAAAACATGTTAGTACACATCCGGCAGCTACTCCGCACGCTGAAACGGGTACTAGCATCCCTCCTGATTTTTTTTCTCCATTTTTCGAATAGAAACTAATAAAAAAAGAATGCTAATTATTGCTCGGTATTGTAGTTTTAATTTGTAAAATGATCATAATTTCTCATTTTACGATAAAGACAAAACTTCTTGATGCTTCTTCTTTGTAGGCAGTGATTTGTATTATGAAACAGTTTATTCTTTCTAGTTTATAAAAAAAGAATATTGCATAACTAGTTTTGAAATTTTTTTCTAAAACTTTTGCACCGAGTGAATTGATGCTGTGGCTTTTTTGTGTCATTTGCCTAGATTGAAACTAGTAATGCTCATTAATTTTCGGTCCTGTCGAGTCCTTAAGGCGATGTTCTTTTTTCATTTTGATATTAATATGTTGTGACTTTATGTACAAATTGCGATTTAAATAAAATGATTCTCGATTATTGATCGTTCAGTGTAAGACTGCCATCAAACATTAAATCTGATCTTCCGATTAAGTTTAAGAAGTAGCAGAAATTTAGAGATTTTCTTCGTTGTTTAAGTACAGATACTAGTACTCGTGTATCTCAGCAAAGATGAGTTGTCCGGATAGCTACTAGCTAGAAGAAATTCTTGAAAGTTTTATATGTTGAGTTCATTAAAAGACTTGTGGTGAATATGATTTCCTAAGAGTAGGTAACTAGTATTCAAACGTCTTCGCTGATTTGTTGCCCCTTTCCTTCTCATCGATTATTGATTGCATTTTCTTTAAAATAGTCTCATACAAAATGAGCATAAATAAGCCAGTAATGGCAATGCCTTAATACCTAAATCTGCCTGGCGAGGATACCATTATCTAGTTCTATGGATTTGAGTAGAAGATTACGTGATGCTCTCATTCGTCTTGCTCTAAATTGTTAAGTAAGTATATTAATATAAAATGTTGGAATATTACACAAATACAATTTTTATACCTTTTAATTTACGTTTCGAGGCGAACTCTTTATTTCTTAGCTGCCGATTGTGGAAAGAAACCAGGAATGTGGAATAATTTTCACGCTTTAATTCCTGACAGTGTTCGATATCGGAAGGCAACACCGGAATTTTCATTTTGGAGTTGCAAATGTTAATGAATGCATCTTCTACCTTCTCGCCATCTTTTCTACGTATTACAAAAACAAATTGCGTACTTTCTGTTGTTGTCCCAAATGGTCGACTTTAACTTCAAGATTGGTGAGACTGGACTGGAGTGAATTTACCCTTGAATTTTAGATGTGTACTAATCTTATCAATTAGTTTATTAATACATTTTGCGTTTGACAGAACCCTTTCGACGACCTTCTGTATTAGAGTTTCGTCCGGATTACTTCTAGTGGTCACTCCAGTTGACATATTTCTTTAGTATGTCTGAGATTTGTAGCACCAAGTACAGAGCATATTCGTTTACAGCTACTCGACTCGAACGTACATCACATATAACATATGTATTCCCTATTTATCATACCTTATTATTTTATGGTAATTCCAATTATTTTTGATGTATTATTATTTATTATTAATAGTCCGATACCAGAGAGAAAATATTTTACAATCTAGCTAAAAAATCTGTTGAAAAAATTAAAGAAACGGTTTCTGAATTGTGTCTCCATTGAATAATTCATGATATGTAAATTATACTCTTATCATATATAATTATATCCGCACATAATGAACTTATCCGGCGAGTCTATTATTTAACAAATTCATTCGTGTTAATTGAATACATGTGAAAATTTTCGAATGGGATTAGAAAGGCGCGCCGACAATGGGTAATAAATCGAAAATTTGAAGAAAATACGCGCGTTTACTTAGCGTTAAGTAAGTAATTGTTTAGCTTTCACACCTTCTGAATTTTCATTGTTTTTCGCGTGAATTCGATTTGTTCGAATGATGAGTAAACATGTGGAATACGTGTGTAAACCTGATAGTAGCTTTACGCGCTTTGGCACATTAAAAGTTCGGCTACCGAATGGTGAAATTGCTTTGCTGCAGGCGACAGATAAGAAAGGGCAGTAGCGGTTTATGTAAATTAATACTTTCAGTTTAATATTATTATACAGATCTGCCGAATTTTACACTGAACGTACAGAGTTAAAATAATCAAAACATCTACAAGTATTTAACTGTTGTGGGTTGACATAAACGTAGACAGGAATAAATGCAATTCTCGGGTACCGATTACGTAAATTTCATTGATGAGTTGAATATTGTAATGTCTGATCTTGTATTGGAATCAATTCATTTGTATATTGTAGGTGATTTAAATATCAACTTGTTAGACAAAAATTATTCTCCTACAGTGCAACTTGGTAATCTCTTAGATTCTTATGAGTTGACTCAATAGATTTCAACTCCAACTAGAATTGGACTCACTAGTACGATACTCTTAGGTGTGATAATAACAAACAACAGTGATGTTAAATCCAATGGTACTGTAGACTAACGTTTTTGCACTTTATTCGGGTGTGTAAATAATTGCAAATGATTTATTGAAGTCAATTAATATTACCAGCACGTATTTATCTGACATTTATATCTGACACTTGTTTATTATTTTCATCCAGTCGGCACGTCGATGACGCACCCTTTCTCCCCACGCGTCTCGTGACACTGCCCTCTCCTTAGGCATGTTTCGTCCCGAAATGAGTCCTTCGGCACCTTATGACGATACCTGCACTGGGACCCCTTTGTACATTTTGACGTTCGAAAGAAATAGCAGTCCATGGGCTTCTCATGTCGTATACCACTGGGATTATAACAGCACACCATAATCTCGATCTCAGAATTGGCAAAAAGGACTTCCACTATGCTTCTGATTGTTCTCGAGTCCAATTGGTCCAACCCACAAGCTAGTTTCGGTATTGCCAATTTCTTCATACTCTCTTGGTTTTCCTCGGGGTGGTTTTTGAATCTTGTATACGATGTCGTTGATTTTCTCTATAATCTGGTATGGTCCATCTCATGAGGTTTGCAATTTTGGGGAGAGACCTCGGCGTCTTTGTGGGTTAAATAACCACACCATATCTCCATCTTTATAACCATTGTTATCCGTTTTTACGCCATAATTCTCTTACATTCGGTCGCTAGCACGTTGGATGTTTGATCGCACATGATTATGGATTTCGTCCATTTTTCGTCTCAGGTCGCTCACATAGTCTTCCCTTGCCAAATCTTCTCCCGGAGGGCAGCCGAACTTTAAATCACATGGAAGTCGTAGCTCTCGACCCATGACCATACTCGCTGGAGTCTGCCCGGTTGTTTCATGTATAGCCGATCGATACGCCAGCAAGAAAAGATGGAGATGTTGGTCCCAGTCTCTTTGATGGTCAGAGACTACTTTTGACAAATAGAGATTGATGGTCCTATTCATTCGTTCCACCATACCATCTGATTGTGGATGCAGAGCTGTTGTCCTTGTCTTATGAATCTTAAGGATTTTGCACAAGTCTTGAAAAAGATTGGATTCTAAATTTCTTCCTTGGTCAGAATGTAGTTCTAAGGGAACGCCGAAGCGACATATCCACTCCTTAATTAATACTTCCGCCATTGTTGAAGCCTCTTGATTTGGTAACGCATAGGCATCCACCCATTTACTGAAGTAATCAATTACTACAACGATGTATTTATTTTCTTGGTGAGACTTTTGGAATGGTCCAGCGACATCAATTGCGATTCGTTCAAAAGGACTACCAACGTTGTACTGACGCATAGGTGCTTTCCTTCGTCGTTGTGGACGTCTACATTACAGTTCACCCAGTAGAATCTCTCCCGAAGTTTGTTTAAAGTCTTTGACATACCCAGGTGTCCACCGGAAGATCCACTGTGAATCTCTTTCATCACTTCAGGTATTCTACTCTTTGGAATTATAATCTGCCTTCGTTCTTCGCGACCTTCTGAATCTTTGAATATGCATTTAAGCAGTCCCTTGTCCAGTACAATAGAATCCCACTGAGCCCAGTATAACTTCAATTCGGGCGAATATTTTGAGACTTCATCCCATGTTGGCCTGGTTCCACTTTCCTTCCATGTCATCAGGGGCTTTAGGTCGCCGTCTTGGTCCTGCCGGATTTCTTTTAAATTCCAGTCATCGCTTTCTACAGCTGTTCGGAGTACTTGACTTTCCTTTGATTCTGCGTTGTTACAGTGCTTGCAATTTTCTGGGAATGGCCTTCGCGACAAAGCATCTGCATTCCTGTGGATTACTCCAGCTCTGTGTTCAGTGTCAAAGTCAAACTCCTGAAGTCTCTCCAACCATCTTGCGACTTGTCCTTCCGGGTTCTTGAACTGAAGAAGCCATTTAAGAGCAGCATGCTCGGTTCTCAATAAGAATTTCCTTCCATATAAATATTTATAGAAGTCTTCTACTGATTTGACTACTACAAGCAACTCTTTTCTCGTTACGCAGTAGTTCCGCTCCGGCTTGGATAAAGTCTTGCTAAAATAGCTGATCACTTTTTCCTGCCCATTCTGTATTTGTGATAAAACAGCTCAATCAGCTCAATTCCTACATTGCTTGCATCGGTATCCAACAAGAACCTTCCCTCTGGCAACGGATAACTTAGAACTGGTGCGCTGATAAGTGCGTTTTTCAGTTTTTGGAATGCCTCCTGACATTCCCCGTTCCAGAAGAACCGTTGTTTTCCTTCAGTGAGGCGGGTTAATGGTTTAGCGATGTTTGAAAATCCCGCAACGTAACGACGGTAATACGTGCATAATCTAAGAAAACTTCGGAGTTGGTGTAAATCCTTTGGAACTGGCCATTTCCTCACCGTTGAGATCTTTTGGCCGTCGACTGCAATACCTCGGCTTGAAACAATGTGTCATAGGTACTGCACCTCTTTCTTGAAAAGGTGACACTTCTTCGGGCTGAGTTTCAGTCCAGAATCCCTTAATCGTCAGAACACCTCTTCTAAGTTCTTCATGTGGTCTTCGAATGATTTTCCCATTACGATTATATCGTCGAGGTAAACCAAACATGTTTTCCAAGATAGTCCTGCTAGTACCGTCTCCATTAGTCTCTCGAACGTCGCGGGTGCATTACATAGTCCAAATGGCATAACATTGAATTGCCATAATCCATTGCCTACTGTAAATGCTGTTTTTTCTCTGTCCTCGGGAGCTACTTCAACTTGCCAATATCCGCTTTTAAGATCCAGTGTGGAGAAAATAGTAGATCCAGCCAAGGTATCCAATGTGTCGTCAATTCGGGGTAAAGGATAACTGTCCTTTTTGGTCACATTATTTAGTTGACGATAGTCAACACAGAAGCGAGTTGATCCGTCCTTCTTCTTTACCAATACCACTGGCGAGGCCCATGGACTACTAGATGGTTCTATAATGCCCTCGCTCCCCATGTCACAATCCTATCAGCTTCTTCCCTCTTTGCCAGTGGCAATCTTCTGGCTGTCTTCCTAAGCGGTCGAGAATTTTCGGTATTAATTTTATGTTGAACGATATTGGTTCTTCCTCTTTGTCCAATATCAAATACGTCCTGGTATTCCATGATCAACTTTTTTACTTTTTCTCTTTTAGTTGGATTACAATCTTGGTTCGAAAGGGAAATCAACTTTTGTAGTTCCGGGTAACTCCTTTCATTGATTTTATTCTCTGCTGTGGTTTTCCGCAATATCGATGAAGCAGCAGAACAATGTCCTAGCAGCACTCCCTTTCTCAAATGAACAGAGTAATAGTTAGTATTCATTATTCTAACTAATACATTGTTATCGGTGCAAACGAGTGTTTTTCCTATTGCTACTCCTCATCCCAGTTTATCGTCATCAACGATAGGTTCAAAGATCATAATGTTTTTGTGATGGGATGCTTCTTCCAACTGGCCCTCAATAATTACTTCACTTCTCTCCGGAACTGATATTTCCGTTGGAAGGGTTACCCGGAATCTACCAATATTCCGTCTGTGGAGTACCACCTCCTCTCCATTAACTTTTAGGATTCCATTCTTAAGATCCAACAGGAAGCCTCTAGTATTTATGATGTCCATACCGAGAATTAATTCGTCTTCAATGTCAGCTACTATGAGTTGGTGTTGGAATGATGTGTTCCCTTGATTACCATGGATTTTATTTCACCATGGATATTAGCAGGTTCTCCTGTTGCTGTTCGTAATTTCCAGGTCGTACATTTTGCGGTTTTGACACAATATCAGGTTTTATAATTGTCCTAGTAGCACCCGTGTCTAGTAGCAGTAGACAAGAGTTTCCATCAATGTTTTCATCCACAAAAATCGTATCGACGTGGTGTGACAAGTATGCTACTTTTGCAGTTTTTCTAGGAGCTTGATGTTTTTTAGCCGACGGACACCCCCTGTGGCCGGCTTGTTCTAGTTTTCCGACTTTTCATTGGTGCGATTATTTGATGTTTCTCTGCACCGACATTGTATATGACCGTGTTTTCCACATTTCCAGCATTCCACTTTCTTCCTTTTGGCTAACGATTCCTTGATGATATCTTGTATCATTTTTCTAAGATCATCCAATCCTTCTCGTGAATCTTCCATTTCGCGAACACGGCCTTGACTCCTAACTGTACTTTTCGCTGCATCTATTTCGAGCGCATGAGACAGTGCGTCTACTAATTTAATTGGCCGAGCGAATCAATGCTTGATGTATGTCTTTATCCTTTTTCTTCTTTTTTCTTCCATATCTCTAGAATTTTACAAAACTTCCCTAGAAATTTCCAGCATTTCTTGTTTCATTTTCTCCGTCATTTTATCGGAATTTTGCCTCAATTGCTCCATAATTGATGCTGTGTCGCCTACGATATGAAACAAAAATGTGTTTGGATCATGGGCTTCTTCTTCCAGGGCTTCCTTAAGTCTCTGTTGTAAAAGGCGTTCTTAGAACAAGGTAATAGTTATGGAGCACTATTTGGGCAGCTCCTTTAAAAGGATTTTTTGCAGCCTCAGAAATTATGTGAACACTAAGTTGAAAAAGGCTGATAAAATACTAACTCAGTCGGCTACTGTTATTAAACATGCCTGAAGAATCCCAGAATTTAGCTGTACCTTTAATCTTCATCAAAGGACGGAGATGTACGGGCCATTCTCTTGAAGAAGGTCTTTTGAACAACCTATACATCTGTCGTTTCAAAAGAAGTTTACTCTTTAGAGAATTTGGAAATCAACGGCGTTATTGTTTATATTGTGTCATCACCATCTTTCTAGAGAATATTTGGTCTAACGAACCCCTGATTTTTTAAAGAAGTTGAGTTTACTGCAACATTTTCTCATTTGTAGGTTTAGTCACAACAACGATATAAAGAGTTGCATAAATTTAATAGGTTTTACAGAGTCTCAATCTGTTACCTGTTTTCTGTTAATATTTAATAAATAAAAGTAGTAGTAGTGGCAATCAGAAGAGTTAGTATTTTCAGATAATGCTAAATGAAGTGGAAGTTGAATCCTCTCTCGGTGTTTAAAAAAGTATGAAAGTAGCAGTGGTAATCAGTAGAGTGGATGTTACAGAAACTAAAATAGAGTAGAAAGCGATGTTAATAAAGGGGAATTAATGAAGTTTGATTATGTTTTATTGTTAAGGTCATGAGTTTACCAATAAAACAACGCCATTTCAGGGGGCGCCACGATTGGGATGGGTCACAAAAGAATTCAAAATAGATTAATTTCAATAGGTTGAAATACGGAAATATTGGTATCTCAACTTTCAGTGAAATTAATTAATGAATTAATTAATCACGCAGAAGGATAATATTTCAAATAGATCGTCTGAGTTTTAGCTAGGATGGTGTAAGTGGGTTGCTTGATTCTGTTTCTAATATTTTAGAGCATATGGTCATTGTTTTATGTGTGATGGGTGGTGAGTCCGACACTGACGAGGGAGCTTTGGAGGTATCGCTGTAGACCAGTGTTTCCCAACCTTTTTTCTGCTATGCCCCACCTAAGCATTTCTAAAATTCTTAATCCCCCCTACGTAACATATACATAATTTTTGATATTGAAGAATTGAATTGATTACTTAAGGATCTTAAATGATAGGTTTCAGGAAGAAATCACCAGGTAATTGTTAACAAAACACAGTAAATATTTTTTTAAAACATATGATGAAAAATTCAAGTGCGAAATAATTTTAATAAATATCTTTCTATATTAATTTAGTAAGATCGTTACGCTTGATGTTTGTTGCTTAGAGATTTTATGTTAAGTTCCAATTTGGTTAGCTTCAGTCAAGTAAAGTCTTCCCGTTGTGTTATATCTAGACGATTTTTATTTCTACCAGTAAATCATTAACAGCACTAAATCCACATTCAGCTAAATATGAAAATGGAAACGGTAATAATAGTTTTTTTGCACATTTGGTTTATTTTGGATTTTTGTTTTTGTTTCCTCAAAAAGCCATGCCATCGCTCCTTTTAAATTAAATAAAGTTTTTAACTAACTCTTCATTTTGCATTTCTGCGATTTTTTCTTAACCTTAGCTGCATCATCTATGTTGAAAAATCAATTTGTTTTAAATCAGAAAATCTTTCTTTTAAATCAGCCAATAGAATTTTCAAATGATTGACAATAACAAGTATAGCGGTATCATTTACCGCAAATAAATCTCGTCTAGGTTCAACCCCTCGCCTCCCTGAACATGGTAGATATAGGTAAAACCCTGTGGCTTTCAGAGAAAGCCGCATTTAATCAAAATTTACGGGAACATGAGGACTTGTTTGAAAATAGAGGATCCTCTACGGTAGCCGTAAAATATTACATTAATACAGATCACCCCCTGATATTCCAGCCCCTTATTATCTATTTCCATGAAGACCAGAAGAACTAAAATCAGCTACAAGAAGATGAAATCATCGTAGACTGCGAAAGCGCATAGACAGCTCCAGTATTGAAATCAGAAGGGAACATTAAGTTATGCGTTGATTAATGGCTCCCACGGATCGATAATTTTCGCTACTTGATATGAGAAGTCGCCATTATCACTGAACTGAATCTGAATATCACCAGATAAGCTTGAATGAGAAGAACCAACATAAGAGAACCGTCTTCGCTGCCTTCAGATTATACCAGTATAAACGAATGCCTTTCGGACTCCGAAATGCGCCCGCAACATTCCTGAGAATGATGAACCGAGTGAAGACCGAATCTGGGCCAAGTAGAAGAACACTCCCAAGACCTGGAAAAGCTATTCCGTAAGCTAAATAAGTTCTAACTCAGAATTAAATGGAAAAAGTGTAGATTTGGTTAAATTTTTAACCAAATTTCCAAATCCTTGAAAAAGTTGACAAGGAAAAATGTCGCGTAAAGCTGGGGACCAATACAGCAGGTAGCTTTTGAAACGTTGAGGCAAACCCTGGTCATCACCCCGATAACTACAGATAGCCGATCAAACTTCTCCGTTTGTACTAATGATGGACGCTAGCTCATACGCTCTTACCACAGCTTTGAGAAATCTAACGGAAGATCCATCGAATACGCTGACCGCTTCCTAAACAGAGCTGAGATGAATTACAATCTTGAAAGAATAATGGGCAATAAATGGCTAATGACATTGAGGACACACAGAATATGCCGCACAAGATAGACACTTCAAGTACAGCCCTATAACATTACCATTTAATACATGGCCGAAAAAGCCAAATACATCGCCGATTTTCTCCCCAGATCCCCAACAGATCACATTGGATCTACCGTCGAAGGATCCTGTACTTATTCATCAAGAACAACATGAGATTGAGGACTGGGGACAAACAATAGTGAAAACATTTGAGCATAATAACATCTCAAAAACAGCGTTCCTTGAAGTTGCTTATTTAATATATATCTATAATTTCAGGTGTGTCGCTTAAAAAATTACTAAGGCTTTAGAGAACCATCTTACTTCAATGTGAAGTAAAAGTCTAACATGGTCTTCCTTGTTCTTCACAAAAAAGCTTGAAGAGGCGTTCACATTTGGCATTAGCTTTAATAGCATAGATATACTTTATTACTGAATACAGTACTTCATTTAAGAGGTTTTTAGCTACCAAGTTTTCCCCATTAATAATACGATACACGAGAATCATTTCTAGATTTTCATATTTCAACAATTTTAAGCCGCCATTTTTCTTTTTCATCATATTAGGAGCACCATCTGCAGCAAAAGATGTTATTTTTTCATTGGTATATTATTGGCATCTAAGTATTTTTTTTAAGTTTATTATTAGCAATGAGAATTATCTTGTTTTCAGCTTTTCAACAAGTTGATTTTTAATATCTTCATTCATTTCGTCTATTAATATGCTAACAGTATTGTTACTGATTGGCATAGCTTTTAAATCTTTGCAATCTTTCTTAAGAACCCTTTTAAGAAATGCTGATATTGATGGTTTTATTAAATTCTAGATTTAGTGATAAATAAAGAAATTTGATAACTAGACTTAAGAATACGATTATGAGTTGAAGTATGAGCAGTAAAAAGAGTAATCTAGCATTGCATTTAAATGGCCCAAAGCAAAAGGGTTAAACTCGTATCGAGTCCATTTTCGAATTGCCCTCCTTAATTATCAAATTGCCCCCCTGTGGGGCGTAGGCCCCACGTTGGGAAACACCGCTGTAGAGGATAAAAGTCCTCTTGTGTGATTTAGAGAAATCTGCTAATCAACTTGTTAGAAGGATGTAGATACATAAACTCTGTTTGGGTTTAAGGACTGTGCTTCTTACTTAGCTATTTTTATAGCACATATTTTAATATAATTTGATTTAAAAATAAATAGTGTTGGGAAGTTATATTCATATACGAGACAATTGTATTCTAATATTCGATTTAATATTAATAATTTTACAATGATACTGGATTGTGACTGTAAAAAAAATCTATTAAAAATAATAGTCCTTCCAGTGAACGACATTTCACAAATAGACTTTTAATTTAGTATTTGCGTTACAAAGTACTAATCATTATTATGATTTCACTAAAAGTTATTAATTATACTTGAACTATAAAGTTTAAATTTATTATATTTGTCGGTTTTTGAGACATCGCCTACAGATAGACACATATATACATAAACCCACAAGCATTTTATTGGTTTTTCACAATTTACCAATTAAAATATTAAATACTAGTTATAAAAAATTTAATTGTAAATAATAAATAATAACTCAATTTTACTTTATGCTATAATTATAGTTAATTACAAAGTTGCTCTTTGACATTTCTACGTAACGTACTAAAATTCTAGTGAAAGATCGATAAATTCATCCGACGCATGTCAATGACTTTGTACGATAACGTAGGATAGTGGTCGTTATTTAAGACAACCATATTGACTAGTTGTCCATGAGAAAGTTATACCGCCACATTACTAATGCAAAATTTATCGTAATTTAAAGAAGTAATGAACATGATCGCATACGGTATGATTAATGTCTTCCTTGAGGATGCCTGTTAATTTTTAAGATTAGAATTCTAAACCTGTAATTTGCTTTTCTTGATTGGTGTATTAGACTTTCTGAATTTCACGCAGTGATTGCTTTTAAATTTCGAACCATGATCTTCGAATTGAAACGATTTAATGGTTGCGTTACCGGTGACAATGCCCTACTTTACAACAATACAATAGATTATTACCGGAGTAAATCGCGAATGAAACAAACACAAGTGTGGGTATAAATACAAACATAAATTTAATGTTGCGTTAAGGCTTGCTAAATTAAACAACATTTAGTTTTTTAGTATTTATAATTTCTATATATCAATACTTGAATAATTTTATTGATTAACTTACTAAATACTATCGACTTAATTATAAATATTTACAATATCCTTGAAAGATATCTGCTAATATAACCGTTTTACTTCATTGCTCAAAAAAAAATACGTTAAAATCTCCTGCAATTACAACAAAATATATTTTCATAAACAAAACCTCTAAAACTTTATGAATAGTATTTACAAATGTATCAAAATCACCTGAAGGGGCTCTGTAGACAGTAATGAACATAGTTTTAGTTTGTGGGATAAAAGTACAACAAAGTTCACAATGATTTTTTAGAAATCAATTTTACATCTTCACATGGGATCGCACATATTTCATTCACCTTACACAGATCAGCTTCTTGAGTTAACAACCAATGTTCCGCAAATATTAATATGTCGTACGAATTCCCGTTTTCAAAAAGGAAATGTTCCATTTCAATTGTTTTGTTTCTGATTGATTGAATATCAATGAAGAATATATTAAATTTATTTGGTTTTATGTTGTTAATCGCTTTGACCGGAGGTTGGAAAAAAATCGTTCGTAACGGATGCTGGTATCCCATATTTCAGGATTTTTTATGGCTTCAAGTTTTTCAATAGAAAAAGATATTTTAAATAAGCTATATTCGTGTGGACGTTTCGAAGCAAGTTGCTCACATTGAATATTTTTAAATTGTTAAACAGTAAGATAGTTGTACTCTATACACATGTAAATAGCCTTGTCTTTGGTATGGAACTCCTTTAATAGATGAATTTAATGCCACTCCTTTACGAACATATTTTTGTTTCTTTCTGTATTCGTCCAAACGTCTACCATTATGGGTGTGAGTTTTTATTTGGGATAATACTGTATTGTTTATAATTTCAATGTCTTTTTGCAATTTCTGATTTCTTTCAGTTTGGCGAGACGGAATATTTACAATTTGTTTAGGTATTTTGTGTTTTTGTTTTTCTGGTTTGTTTTGACTACAGCACTAAACGTTTTATTGATATCAGATATCTTCAATTGATCTTGCTCCTTGACGACAGATGGCACTATTTTGTCCTCATGGATCGAGTTTTCTATACGGTTGCTGCTTAAAGTTTTATTGTTGGATTATTTATTTAAAGTATGTAAACATTTTGAGAATTTCATTGCAAAAGTAGATGTCTAAATTTCCAAAATGTTTATATATTTTCGAAGAATTTCATTCTTCTCCTTTATTTCTGATTTCTTCTTAATTCTTCAATTTAATAATTTCCATTAGATGGTCGATTTTGCTTACCACATTTTCTTTGCAATCAAAGGAATCAGTTTCACTAGCACCTCCACTTTCTAGGTTAGATTTATCGATTGCATTGAAGCAACAAATAAACTGTTCTTCACCTGTCTTTATTATATGTTTCTTATTTTTATTTTGATAACATCGTTTGCGCACACTCTGAACATTTAAGTTTACTATTTTCTTTCTTTATTTCGGCGTAATAAAATAGGCACTTCATTTTATTCACCATATTAACTTTATTTTTTTCTCTATTTTTAGGATAGATACGTTTTGAAAGTTAAACTCTAAATAGTCGTCCCAGTTGCAAAAGGCTTGCCTAATTATAAATTGTTTCATAATGTTTACAAATAATTTCAGGGTTTCATTTTTACTTTGCTTAGTAGTACGTAGAAAAACTTTATAGCATAGTACCATACGCCGTGTTGGCTTTACTCAATAGGATTTTATATGCGTATTTGTTTGAGTTCTGTTTAGTTTGGGTACTGGTGAATGCTTGAGCAACCTTCATAGAAATGCAAATGATTTCTAATGTACGTTACGCATTCCAGTATATACAGATAGTGGAACGTGAGTATATTTATCTCCATAAAGGCTGGACAAAAATCGTCTGCGTATCCATAACGTATGACTTTACGCTGTAAACCAAATATCCAATATTTTATTGCAGAGTAGCCCTATGCAATTAAACTATACAATAAGTGACTTTGGCATAGAGAGAAGTACAAGACACGAAGAATTATCTTTGGAATTTTTTTTGATAGGTTGTGAATAAGGGAAATATTCGGACACAACTTACTAGCAAGAACGTCCCCGAATATTGCCTAAGTCATGTAATAATTCAATACGATTCCTAGAAACTTGGCACTGGCCTTTGGGTTATTTTCTTTTTTGAGATTAGGCACTAGAGAGTTTGAGACCATTATTGTTGAATCAACCCGAAGCCTTCTTTTGAACTTCTACGTTGAAACTGCCTACCGCATCTAGCTTTTTCTATTGGTTTATTAATGTTGTATCATCCGTATATTAGATCAGCAACAACACCAGGTAAGTGGTTTATAGAAACTAAGAATAACAGTGGCCTAAGAATGGAGCCCTGTGGCACACCGTGGATTAGTGGTAAAGTGTCAGATAGGTTTTCGCCATCAGATACACATTGTAATCTAACTGAGAGATAAGACTTGAATAAGCCACATCTATTCCGATGCACATTGTAGAAATAGAGCTTAGTAATAGTATTTCATGAGAAAGGCAGTTAAAAGCTTTATACAAGCCAAGAAAAGTAAACATGGTTATTTGGCCCTCTTCGAACTCACCTAATATAATCTCTGCCAAAGCCCCTTTCGAAAGCCAAATTGTATGTTTTATAGAAGTCTTGCATTTTCGAAATATTCTGAAAGCTGAGATTTAAGGATTTTTTCAAGTATTTTACCGAAAATTGACCGGAAATTGCCGGGGTTGTTGTTATCCCCTTTTTTATAAGTTAGTATGACTATCGCACTTTTTATACATTTTATTGAATGCAATATTATAATATATTATTTTGGTTAAGAGAGATACTGTGGTACTGTTTTTATTATATCGGTTCGAAGCCCATAAATATCTTTCCTTTTACTCGATTTGAAGTTAATTATAGCTTCACATACAGTATTCATAGTGATTTCAGAGAATTTTAAGTATTGTATATAGCAGGAAGGATTTTTACACATTAAACTAGGATTCAGGGTAAAGAATTGATAATTTTAATGGTAATATTAGAGAAAAAACTATTAAATTCCTTGGGCGAGATTATGGTGACTCTTATAACATTATTTGGTAATATTTTAGAATTTATAATATTCCACATAGTTTTAGGTCTAAAATGCTGATATTTTATCTAGCCATTATATACTTTTAGATTTATGAATTCGATTATAAGTCTATACATAGTTCTATGTTTGTTTCTTAATTACATTAATTCCGGATTGGTATTTCGGTGATAAAGTTCTAATAAAAGTTTAAGTGTTTCTCTCATATAATTCAATCCATCGTTTAAGAACACGAGAAATTGTGAACTCCGCCTTCAAGATCTACGCTCGAAATTTTAAAGTGTTTTGATATGTACAGGGTGATTCATTAAGGGTGGCCACCGGCCTTATCTCGGAAACTGTATATCCTAGAATTTGGGGGAAAAAACTCTTATCACATAATCGGCCAAAAGAAAATGCGTAAAAACATTTTTAAATGCTTAGCTTTCCGCTAAATAAATATTGTGCCATTCGATTTAACTTGATATTTTTTCTCAAAATAACTTTAGCCATATATTTTAATTTACACCTTACAGGGTGAACCAACACTTCGAAAACAACGAAAATTTAAAAAAATCTAAATATCTTTGGAATGACAAGAGATATCAGTTTGCGGTTTTGACGAAACAATATGTAATTTCATTTTCTTTTTTTTAAGCTGCTTCGAGTTATATCATTCCATTTGATATTTCTGAGAAAAATACATAAATAGGGTTAAGTGTTACATAACGCCCTCTAGTTGCCAGCGCATAGAATAAATGTGTTAATGTTATTTATTTCTGTAATCAACTTCTAATACTCTTTCCATTGAGCCTAAGCTTGTGAAAATCGGTTGAGGTATACGGAAGTTACAGACCATTTTCTGTAAACAAAAGTATACTTCCCTCACCACTTAACTGCAGGTGATAGAAAAAAATGACTTAAGCAAAAATTATAAACCAAGTACAGTAGTTTCTAATTTTGATAATTTTCAATAGCCTTAATAAGGTAATATTTTGTAAAAAACGCAAATTAATTATGCAAATGATAAAATGCGCCATCTAGCGGAAAGCTACGCATTTAAAAATATTTTAACGCATCTTCTTTTGGCCGATTATGTCATTCGAATTTTTTTCCCCAAATTCTAGGATATACGGTTTCCGAGCCACCCTTAATGAATCACTCTGTATATATTTTTGTGTTAGTTATCTGCTCTTAATTAATGTATTGGCTGAGATAAGAGTATACAGAACATAATAATTGTTTAAGAATTTTAGACTCATATGGAATGCTTTGTTAAAAATTGTCTTATTAGATAGGTAAATGTATTTAAGTTAGTTAGCGAAATTACATAATTGATAGTTGGAGTGCATTATTAATTTGTTTAGAAACATGTATTCCTCTCCTTAGTGGGTTTTTAATGATGTGAATATTCGTTTTTTTTACGATCGGCGTTAGAAGCTGCCTTTTTTGGTTATATCAAGTTGGTGGCCATTAATAATGCATGGTCCTTAATTGTAAAAATATATGTTCGATGATAGCAAAGAAGGTTGCATTCGGTTTGTACAGAGAAGTTATTTTGAGCTCCGTCCCTAGTTGAGCTAGTACTTTCCTAGTAAGATGTGCTATGGATTTGGCATGATTGTAGACGTAAATTGGGTTTCCGGTTGCTGTAAGTTATTTCTTTTTAGATCGTTTAAAGATTGCATTATGTTACTAATAAAACACGATTTAATTTCCTTTCTTCACTAATTTATTTTTACACGTTAAATCAGTGAAGAAAGGAAATCAAATCGTGTTTTATTAGTGACTATTCCACTCCTATTGCATGTAGCCAATGAAAAGGAGGCATGTGTTATTTTTTTAGCCAATCACGTCAATTTATAAGTGAATAAACACCAAGTTGCTGTTTATTCACCTGAATAACCTGAAGTTAGCTATTTCCCGACAAATGAATTGAATTAGCCTTGATAAAAAAGCGAAAAACGTTGTTTATGCGTATGTCAGTTGCAAGTAGGTTATAAAATCAAAAGGTTTGGTAAAACTTCATCATCAATAATTAATGCGATGGTGGCAAGTTCTGTACCAAAAAATAAAACTAAAACGAGATCGTGTGTTTGGAAACGATTTGAAGAATTCTGCGCCGATAAAAACTACCAGTTGTTAGCAAAACTTCAATGAAAACTCTTGCCGCGATTATGATGACTGGGCGTATAATATGAAGAAGGTAAATGCAAATGATTATAATCGAGGTGTTATTTAATCAATGTCGAATTTTTCGACCAAAATACTGCAAGAGATATATCATAAAAATTTTAATATAAATATTGAACCATTCACCGATATTCGTTTCAAGTCGTGGAATAGTCTTTCCAAATACCATTCGTGATGACAATTACATCGGAATAAATTTTGTTTTTAGGGCATTCAAGTTTGTTGCTTATTACTGTCTTTAATTTTTCTAAGAGCAATACTTTTCAGAATTTACTGTTTCACTATTTGGTAAAAGCTCATAATAAAGGGTTCCTTTCAATCCCACCAGACACAGAGCATTACCTTCTTCAAATGAAGACCGGCTTTTGGGGTGACTAAGGGTGGTTCGTCACGCTTTCTCCCTTTTCACCTTTTACGCTTAACGTTTTTATAAATTATTTATTTTTCATCCCCCACTAGTTGCTTTAGAAAAGGTGCAAATGGAGATGCGATCTAATAGATTTTTCTCCGTTAAATCATACGGAACCCATACATAAGACGGTTTACGAAGCCAAGCTTCACAATGGTCGTGGATGGTTGATTTTGATTTATTTAGCATTCCTGCTATTTAACTTAATGTTGAGTGTGGGTTATACTCGATTTCTGCTTCAATCATATCGTCATTTGTAGGATTTACTTTGTAAAAGTTGTATAATCTAACAATGCATCCAAGTAGCACGTTTTATAGAGGTTTAAACATTAACTTACCATGTTACACTTTTTAACTAGTTCTGCTTGTTTGATAGAATTACTTATTTTCCATTTATTGAGGTCATAGTAAAAAATATATGTTTAGATCTATTTCTACTTTAATAATCTTTGTTTTTCATTCATATAAATCTTCGAATTTGAAACCTTTTTGCAACTTTTAAACCAAGTTTTCTCCAAGCGGAGGTCCTGTTTTTGATGAGAGTAGGGTAGTGTCAGACTCCTAACGAGATCTTCTCTATTCTCATCTCAAGCGAAATGATCGCTATGATTTTGGGGGATTCGGTCGTACTGATGCAGTTTTCTTCGAAAGAAGCAGTGATACCGAGCGAATTACGGACGCTCGGGATTTTGGGAAGCTAATTGGGTGCCAATTAGAGATTATACATGTCAGAAAACAACTCCATGTAAATTGGACAAAAATAGCCATTAGAAATAACAAAAACATTGCCTCAATGGTAATAATGCTGATCATCATCAGCTATAGGAAATAATGGCATGAGTGGAAGAGCACTGCCACTTGAACTCCGCCTTCAAGTCCTGCGATCTAAAGTTCAAACTTATTCTAAATTTAAATTATTGGTTTTTGAGTTACGTGAAGAGAAATTTCAATTAATAAAACACGTTAGAATTCACTTTCTTCACAATTTATTTTGTATTCACTAGATGTACATTTCGAGCAAGTGTTCATTATCAATAGCTAACTGAGTTATTACGTAAAATATAATTTTTATTCAAAACTAGATAAAAGCATATGCAGTTATGTTAAAAAAACGTAATTTTTTTTAGCAAAATAACTTAGATAGCAATTAGCAAATGAAATAAAAACTACATTGAGAAACAAACTACATTTAAATAATTGTAGATTTTAGCACTTATTTTTTCACCTATAGCAATAAATATTATCACTTAATAAAACACTGACGTAATGTAAGGTTTCAAAAAATCGTTTTATTGTTCTACAACAATTGTTTCGCCACACAGTGGCTTCATCAGGTAGATGACAAATATTTGTCAATTGTTGTAGAACAATAACACGATTTTTTGAAACCTTACATTACGTCAGTGTTTTATTAAGTGATAATATGAAGTTTCAACAAGTAAAGGCCTCATCAATCCAATAAATATTACTTATTACATATTGTCAGTAGATCATAAAAAGGTTTAATGTTATAATTAAAAATCCCACAACTTATTATTATTATTATTTTGACATTAAAGTTTGAAAATTATATTTTATTACTATTTTCCCTAATAATTTGGGTAATTAATTAATAATGTTTTTACTTTGAAATAGATAAAAGGTTGTGTCAAAATTAACTTTCACTAGCGCCTCTTATATTTATATGACTAACAGCAATGACTTTTTTTAATAAAATATCTTTAGTCCTATAGGCTATAATATCAAAAAAATATTACATTAATGCATCAAATTTATTCTAGATTCTCGAATTAATTACAATACAAGTGTTATATAATAATACAATAAAATCCGCCAAGAATATTGTCAACGTAAATTACTGAGAAAATGACTTACATAATGTGCAAAAAAACCAATACACTTGTATTATTAAGTGTATAACAAACATGATTTAACCGGTTCGCCTACTCATAATTGCATAATGTAAAAATAGAGAAATTTTAAATTCAAGTCTCACTTGAGTGGTGAAATTTTAAGGATTGAATTAATTGGTTTGCAATCTTCAAATTAAAGTCATCACGTTACGCAAAATATATATAGTATAATACATTTTTTGTAATTTATTTTATGTTTATAACTAATATTTATATTCAGGACTTTTTTTGATTATAATTAAACATTGTGTTTTCAATGTATTTAATTTACTTTAAGTTTGAAAATGATCAACTCCTGATTAAAAATATAGTATGATATCAACAAAGAACGTTTTTTTTTTTAATATTTAAGATTCACCACGAAGTGATCGCATCAACTATTAATCAATTAATTAAATATTTGTTTCTTAAATAATTCTTAAATAGGCAATTTCGGAGGCCTCTACTTTGTGGTACATTATTATGAATTTATGATTTATATAAATGATTGTTAATATCACACACTTTTAAACTTTATTTGCGACCATAGGTTCGACAGATTTCGTCTATTAAAATTTTTTGAAGTAAACTATAGATATTACAAGCATTTATATAAAAAATGCTTAGTAAAGAATTAAATAGAACAACTAAATGTAAATAAATTTGTATTACCTAAATTTCGATAATATAAAGAGTACCCTATACTCCAAGTCATTGCTCTCTAAATTTTGTAAAATAAAGTAACGTGTAGTTAAAACTATACCAGATAGAATATGGGTTATACTATGTAGGTCCAACAAAAGAACATCTTTAAAACTAAGTAACACATTAAAAGTCGTCGAGGAAGTTAAAAAAAATTGCGGGAGTGACATTAATAAAAATATGGATTATTTAGTTAGCAACAATTTATAAAATTGAGCGATCGAATTTAAACATTTTACAACAGGATTGCGATGTACGTAGGCTATGAAAATCAAAGAAATAGAAAAGAACAGAAATTTAAGATTTTTTAATAAAGTTAATACTTGTTGCGCTACACTCTTGATGGAAACAGATATTAATATTAGGTGTCTAATAAAATTGTTTGTTTAAATACTTTTAAAACCAAAGTATGAACTTGTTTTAATTAATGGTTCATTAATTAAAAAGGGGTTCTATTATTAATATAAACTAAAGGAGATCGAAAATTTGTAATCAGCTAAAAAGATTTAAAGAAATTCGACTGGTATCGATATCTAATGATAATTATTGGCACGATCACATTATATCACGTGCAAACGTTTAAGAAAAAGTTAATAAACCAAATCAAGTAACTATATTATTAACTAAATAAAGAATAAATATACTTTAATCAGAAAATATAGAGGCATCAAGGTGGTGGAAGCGTTGGGATCATCTGATGATGAACACAATGGTACTGAATTAAGGTTTGCTCTGATTTCCGTTAGTAGAACACTTTGAAGCACAGAAATGCACAACCAAGCATCCTAAGTAGATATTTTCAATCCTTTTTCTGTGTCTTCTTAAATGCTTCCAAAATGTAATACTTGTCGTGGGATTCAAGTTGACCTGCCTGTTTACCAAATTACATCATGATTAGAGTTATTCAGCAAATTATCTAATTCGTGTAATTCATTTCAAATACAATGAAGTTCGTTATATTATTGCTACATATATAATATTTTTGATGTATATCTTCGACAAGGTGAGCTTTCATGGCAATGAACACAAACGCGCGTTCATATACTTGTGTTATGTGCTTAGATTTTGGGAATTTATCTTCAATTAAAGAAAAAGGCCTCTATAATCGATTATAGTGGAAGATTATATACAATGGCAGCGCAGTAAATTGTAAAAGGAGGATTTGCATACAACACATGATCATACATTGTAAGGTTTTTTTTCGTCAACGATTTATAGGCATCTAATATTACTTGTAATCCTGTTTAAAGTTTCGAATATAATGTCTTCATATTTGATAATGCGCAAAGTTTAAAGTTTCAGTTTCACAAACGTACAGATACGTTACAGATATAATCTACATCGTTTAGATAAACATACCTGCATCTAAAGTTCAACCAAAAACATTATCACCCAAAGTTTGAGTCTAGGCACATTTATCGTTTTTGTGATGAGATATATACTTGCTACTTTTTACTTAAACTCCGAATTAGGTAATAGCTTTATAGCTGCAACTATGAGCAAATGGTCGATGTTTAATATATCTAGTCGTGGTTCATCCCATGAACTCTGAGTTTTGTATTAAATGTCTTAAATATCTTAATGCTGAAATTTTTGTGGGCATTATTGATTAGATGATCTTAAGTTAAAATTTAGCTAAGAATAAAACTTTATACTACTACTAAACATCTTTATTTACAGAAAAAAATAAAATATAATACATGTAATGGAAAAATAAATTCCGAGGTAAGAATAATAAAAACGAGGTTAAATTCTTTTCTTCACTGTTTTTATTTAAGCACTAAATGTACATTTCGGATACTATGTGTCCATTATCAATAGTTGATTAACAAATTTTTCAAAGGTGTCGTTACATTTATAGGGTAGACGGATTAATGGAAAAACCTAAAAGTAATTATCTAAGTATAGGCTGATTATGCTTCTTAAAACTAGCCGCTTGTTGGTAATGACACAGTTTCATTAGCGCTAATTCTGTGAGGGATTAAGTCTAGAAGGGGGTTCTTTAATGCACTCAAATCGAAATTCAGCAGATTATAAAAGTTCTTTTTCATTTCGATCGCTTCTATCATATTTAAATTGTAAGATGTAGATTGTTTTAATAAATCTACATTATTTTTATTAAACTTATGTTCTGTATCTAAAATATGGTGAGCAAAGGCGGATTTATATGGATTAAGATTTCTAATGTGGTTTAAATCTAGTGATAACGTTTCTTCCCGTTTGACCTATATATATTTTATTACAATTATTACAACTAATAGAATAAATTCCCGATAAAGATAGTTTGTCTTGCTTATCAAATGTATTGCCTAATAATCTGCTGAGTTTCGTATTTGAGTAATAAGCCGGGGTAAGATCGAATTTTTTGAAAATTTTGTTTAGTTTCTGATTAATTTATGGGACGTGGATTATTTTAATGAATGATTTATTTCTATGTGTGTTGTTCTGGTCTAATGTAGTTATTGATTGAATTAAGCGTTTTCTATTATGTTTGTTAATGATTTTGTTAATAGTGTGAATGTTGTAACCAAGGGATGTAACAATTTTACGTATGAGGTTGAATTCGGTCTGTCTGTTTTGTTCTGAGATGGGCAAATGAGTTGCTCTATATATCATACTATAAAAGGATAATTTATGTTTAAAAGGTGAGTGAGAGCTGGAGTGTATGTAGTTAAACGTGTGAGTAGATTTTCTATAAATGTTGAATTCTAATTTTCTATTGTTTTTAATTACTATTAAATCTAAAAAAAGGTAGTTGATTATTTGATTCAACCTCGTACGTAAAATTTATGCTGGGGTAAAAACTATTGAGTTGGGATACAAAATTAAACATGTTTAATGTTTTCTTAGTGATAGCAAATATATCATCCACATATCTAATCCAAGTTTTAGGGAAGTTGATTAAGCTGTTTTTCGCTTTATTCTCAAAACTGTTCATGAAAATGTTCGCAAGAAAAGGTGGTAGAGGATTGCCCATAGCCGTACCAAATGTTTGCTTATAAAAATTTCCTTCAAATTAAAAAACGTTTAAATCCATGACTAATTTTGTTAGTTTAATGTAAGTGTCTACTTTGTTTTTTGAAATATTATTTTCTATTAAAATTTTTTCCAGTATTTCTAATGTTATATCTATCGGAATGCCGGGGAAGAGGGATTCAACATCAAACGATACTAACTGCTAAATCCACACTTTCCAACATTTTTGTGAATTCTAAAGAGTTATTGACAGAAAAATTATTATTTAATTTTATTTTACTAAATTCTTTGACTAGCCATTTAGCTAAATTGTAAGATGGTGCATTTATATTTGAAACTATTGGTCTGTATTTATTTCCCGGTTTATGTATTTTTGGAAGGCAATATAATTTAGGTAATTTGGGGTTTTTTAATTTTAGCAAATTAGCGGTTCTTTTGTCAATTAGGGCTGGAGAATTTTTAAGTATATCATTAATTTTATTGATATATGTTGTTAATTTATTTTTTGTTTGTTTTGTGTATGGACCTTCCTCTAACATTTCATGAACAGTTTTCGAATAATCGGTCTTATTAACTATAACTGTGGCATTACCTTTATCAGACTTT
Source organism: Ontholestes murinus (assembly GCA_963969525.1). Taxonomy (NCBI): domain Eukaryota; kingdom Metazoa; phylum Arthropoda; class Insecta; order Coleoptera; family Staphylinidae; genus Ontholestes; species Ontholestes murinus. The sequence goes on from OZ018388.1 coordinate 62,489,426, forward strand.
AGGAAAAATACATCTCTGTTTTTCAGATTTTTCAGCGTCGTAAGATCTCGGTTACGGTTCTTCTTATAGTCTCTGGTTTTCTTCAGGGCTTTTTGGATGCATTCTTTGGTTGAAAGGCGAAACGTCGTGGCCTGTTCTTCTTTCATTTTTATTGCGGCGATTTCTAAGTCATTAACGATGTCTTCTATGGGAATGTGTGGTGGTTCTAAAGAGTGCTTCAATCCTTTTTCTAATAGTTGTAGTTCTTCAGTCGAAAACGTTTCGTTTGTTTTATTGATTACCATCGATGTTGTGCGAAGTGTTTGAGAATTTTCATGACTATTGTTGTTGATGTGTTGACAGGAGAGTTTCTTTAATTTCTTGCTAATGGTTACTGATTTTTTCTTTAATTTTGTTCTGATAACATTATACATCTTCTGTAGAGCTTAGTCCCACTTACTCGTAGTGCAGTTTTTTGAGAGTTTTAAATGTAGGTTGTATGCGAGCAATTGTAGTGAATTGCGTTTTGTGTAAAGTGAACTCATTTCTGATTTCAAAAGTTTAATTTGGAATTCTTCGATTATTTTCTGTTTGTTATTATTAAACTTAGGCACTTTCACTTTTACGAAGGTTAGAAACACACGCTTGATTATGCACCTAAATTATATTGCCTCCCAAAAATACATAAACCGGGAAATAAATACAGACCAATAGTTTCAAATATAAATGTGTTAATCAACTATTGATAATGGATACATAGTGTCCGAAATGTACAATTAGTGCTTAAATATAAACAGTGAAGAAAGGAATTTAACCTCGTTTTTATTATTAATATAATCTTCACAAAACTCAAGAACACATATATATCTGAGGTAAGACATTGGTTTATTATTTCTGCTTAACTGTAAAACTTATATTTACTACATTCCTTTATTGCTATTTATTATTTATTGTTATGGATTAATATTGTTTATTTTTTGATGTTAAAGTTATTGAAAATAAATATTGCGTTGTTGGCCCAACATTTGGGTTAAAATCCTACTTTTTGAAATAACACTGACTTGGTGGTTTACCTCATTAGGTTTGTTAGTGCTACATGTTTTGAAATTAGTCTACGTAAAGATCTGATAATATAATGTACTTCTAACTATTAAAATATTTGTATTGGGTGAGTTTATACAGGCGGCTGATACAGTCATTTAGTGATATTCTAATGGAATAATAAAATGTATTAAAATCCTTTAGTTCGTTGTAGAAAATTAAATAATAAATTTAAAAATACGAAAACATTTCGTGAATCTACAACAATGAGTCTTACTAAGACTACAAAACAAATTAATTTGAAACAACTACTTCTCTAGCTAATACTTCGACAGACATTGAATAATACAAATTAATTTGCGTGTTACAAATAGTACAACTATCAAAGCAACACTAATTTGAATGAAATTATTTCTGTTGAACAAACTAATTATAAACTTGAATACTAGATTTTTTAATTGCTTTTCCTAATTTAATTTAATGAAATCAGTTTAAAATTCATTTTTCATAATTTTTCATGTTATAGTTACATTTAAACAATCTAAAGTACATTTTATCATTTATTAGTTTGTTCAACAGAAATAATTTCATTCAAATTAGTGTTGCTTTGATAGTTGTACTATTTGTAACACGCAAATTAATTTGTATTATTCAATGTCTGTCGAAGTATTAGCTAGAGAAGTAGTTGTTTCAAATTAATTTGTTTTGTAGTCTTAGTAAGACTCATTGTTGTAGATTCACGAAATGTTTTCGTATTTTTAAATTTAATATTCTAATGGATTAAGGATCGGTTAGTTTGTTTTTATGTTTGTCTTTATAAATAGAGAGTGTTTTTGGGTCAATAATAACCGATGTTGTAGTCGATACAAATTTTTTACACGTGATCTAGTGTTTCATATTATTTAATAAAAATTCTGTGTTGTTTGTAGTAGGTCGGTGTTTTTGTAAGTCTGTATTCAATAAAAAATAACTTAGGCATTTAATATCAACTAAAATTTCCTAATCTGCTTTTGGGTAGGTGCTACTTAAATGCATTACATGTCGTAGAGGGAAACCTGCGATTTTAAATGATGTGTAACGACATTCTAGTTATCAAAACTTTGTTCTCTTTTCTCAGAAGCAATTTCAATTGAGAAAGATCTTCGCGAATACTAAATAGTCTTTCTTGATGACATTACTGCATTAATGACGGCAGACAGATTTTTTCTATTTTACAAAAACAAGTAATAACTTCTGTTAAACCTATATGTTTTACTATTAACGAGCGTATGTTGCACCATCATATAAGATTTGAAGAAGAATTTTGATTCTGCTAATTACACTTTTTGTAGAATCTATCAATTTTGCGGCCAGAGGTGCTTTTGTTGTTGCTTGGAAATTTGAGATTCGTAATTTAATGCTAACATTTACTGCACTCTTGATTTTTGATAGTGATGAGTGTGATTATTGCACGGGTAGGATCTTGCCTATGTCACAAAGGTTTTTGAAAACGTTATTAAATGCCTGGCTACCGGAATCTAATAACTCGCCAAAACAACTATTCTTCTTTGTTTTAATAATAAAATGTATTAATATCCTTTACGTCGTTATAGAAACGTAACTAATTTAAAAATACGAAAACTAGTCTTCGTAAGACTCATTGCTGTAGATTTACGAAATCCTATTATTCGGAAGGGATCAACAAACTAGGACATCGTTGGATGAAGTGTATAAGCCTAAAAGGAGACTATGTCGAAAAACAAAAAGGTTTACCCCAAACAAGTTAGTAGTTTTTATTTTTGCACGGACTTTTCAAACGCCTCTGGTATTTACTTAAACCAGTGAAGCATAACTTACTCTGTTTCGCCTTATTCTGCACCTATGCTATAGTAAGTTCACAAAATTTGGGGCATTATAGTATATGTTGTATATATAATACATTTATTTCAACAGTTTTAATGAAAATTTCCATAGTTGACTTTGTGCCATTTAATCTATCTAATTAACAAAAATTATCTACATTCTATATTTTGTAAAAAGCTGTGTTTAATAAACAGAAATATTCATAATTAGTTTGAGAGTTTATTATAAGTTTTATTAATACTGGATTGTTTAAGACCTTCATATTTATGACCCACATTATGAAAAATGATGTATTGCAATCCAAGTGGACAACAAAACAACGATAACATGCGGAGGCATCTTTAATTCTTGCATCGCAGCAGACATTGTACACGATTTTTACATTCATTAAATAAGCAGAATTTTCACTTTGTATATATAGGCGCCCAGTGACGGATTGCTTAATTTCATAAAGCAAAAATTAAACAATCGGATTAATATTAAATATCGTAATGTAGAAAATATCAAATATCACTGTTTCTGGATTTGTTTTATCATTTATTACATTTTATAGAGATTATTAAATGGAGGTATGTATATTGTTCACTTAATTAAATTATGTTTTTTTTTATATTTATGTAATACCATATTGAGCAGCTCTGTAAGTTTATAATTATTATTAATTAGTGTTTATTTTGGTTTACAAAATCTGCATTTTCTTAGAATATTCACTTTTTGAGAAAGCTTTATTAGGGGTATATTAATTTGATATTAAATCCGACATACAGTTTATATTTTGATTGAGTTGACTGTTATTTTAGATAGCCTTAGTTATCGATGGCCAAAAAATATGAATAAATCCTAATTATTTAAACATTTCCTAAAACAAACTACTTGTCTTTGATATCACTTTTGTGCTGAACACTGTTATTTATGTTTTCTGTGAAATATGTCCTTCTATTTTAAATAACCAGCTTCTTAAATTGATCACCTTTAGCTTGGATTGGATCAAGTGAAGTGGACATTTTTTTTTTAGTTTTGCAAAATTTTTGTTTTCTTATATTCGGTCTTCTTTTGTTCTTTTTAATTTTAGCCACGTATGCTAAATTATAATCCAATTAATTTCATATGATTAATAATTATATAAAAGCAATATATAATTAAATAATAAGTTGATCTGGTTGATTATTATATATTTATTAAAGTACATATCAAAAATAAATAATCATATTCAAAATATTTACCATGAAGATTTATTCATAATTAATATTCATTAGACCAGACACAACCCAATTTCTTCAATTTAATATTTTTTTTTGAGCAAATGATTTTAATTAAAATAGAAATCACATTCTTCTCGTAGATTTCCACTATGCAAATAAGCATGTCCTTAAAATACTCCGAACTATCCGGTCTGGTTATATAAGCCGGAACTGATTTATAAGAACGATACACGGTTTTCTAATCGAACGCATAAAAATATATTACAGACCGGTGCGATATTTACATAAATTTAAATACTCTTTTACATCCGAACAATAAGAGAAATTTAGTGCGTTGCTTTAAAGTATAAATGTAGATTTATATATTTTTTTATGTTCACATTAAGTACATGCGTAGGACCCTTTTTAAACTTTTTGTCATGTATACAGGAAAAGTGCATATGTATCAAATACTACCAAAATTTTATAAAGCGGTAATGAAGTAATAATGTACTACAGATATAGGGAAAATTGGTTAATTTCCAAAACAAAATTGTTTAAATTTCATTTCAACTTATTGATTTCACAAACTCCTTTGAAAGGAAACAAGTACATAAAAAGCACTAAATAACGTAGTAATTAAGTAATTTATTATTTATTTATTTATTATAATAAAGCTAATTGTTGGTGGTTTGTACACTCAATTAGAGAAATCAGTGCAACAATAGATGTCACCTTATTTGTGTCTATACTTAACGGGAAACTAAGGTTTATAAACTTCATAGTGACATTCCGTCTTCTTGTAATAAAATTATTTAAGTGCTTGTAGAGTTTAAGAAACGAGAACAAGTTGCAATATGTCTAAAAAGGCTTCAGATTTTAATACAAATCACTGAGCTTAAGCGATTTACGTGAATGCAAAACACTGCAAACATTGTGATTAACTGCGAGTTCAGTTTGTATAAATATAGAGAGTGACTGGATCTTATCCTTTGATGCAGATTATTGGAAGTGATGGAAAATACCTTTTGGTAGATATATGTCGTTTAATAAACTATGATAGAAATTCTAAGGGATGAACTATAAAATTAACCTTAAAGAGTACTACAAAAAAGGTATAGTTATGGTGTATAACGACAAAGATTTGTACGTATGCACCAGCACAAGGTTACTTTATGTATTACAAAACAATATTTATCAGCAGAAGGACTAGTTAAGAAGTGGTTTTATCGTTTTGATGTTAACTTCAAATTGAATTGTTATCTGGAAAAAGAAATCTATTCGATTCATGAAATTCATTCATGAAACAGATAGCAAGAGATGTCATGAGTCCAGAATTATGTATTCCTTGTGATTTGAGATTTAGCTGTTTACCTGAAATGGTAAATACAGATTGTTTGAGTGAGCTGTGATGGAAAATGAACAAAATCTATGACTATGTTTGCTTTATAATATTTAATAAGGTAGTCATAAAATTTAAAAAAAAATACGATGTATATATAGCCGACAGCGATATGACAATGTTCAATACAAAATAAGATCAAGATCTCTTCTCAAGATTGTAACCATCATAGCTTTGGCAATATATCACATTTAAAACCACCCAAGAGTAAATTTAGAGTTGTTCATTTTGTTTAACCCCTATACTGGAGACGATGCAGAAGTCCATGAAGTCCAATTGCTTTCGAAGGGAGAGCTGCGTTTGCTAACATCGGAACAGAAACAACAACGCGCCGAGGTTTAGGAGCGCGGTTTTGAGCTGTTCAAGCAAAATAAAAACGATTTCTTGCGTTGGTAGTGACATTGGAAGAAACGTGGATCCACCACTGCACGCCTAATAATAATAATAATAAAGTTCGTCAACTGAGTGGACAACAGCCGGTGAAAGTCATCCAAAGAGACCAAAATATTAAAAGTCGGCAAAATCATAACATCCGTATTTTAGGACGGGCATGGAATTTGGTTCATCGACTATCTTGAGAAAGCTAAAACAATCAATACTGAATATTACATGGTATTATTGAATGATTTGTCTTCAGAAATAAAAAAATGGCCCCACATGCAAAAAGTGCTGTTTCATAAGGAAAATTCCTCGTGCCAGAAGTCGATGAAAACAATAGTTAAATTGGATGAATTACGCTTTAATTTACTTCCCCACCTACTGTACACTTCAGATTTGGCCCACAGCGAATACTGTTTTTTTGTAGACATGGAAACGATGCTCCAAGGAATAAAATTCTGCTCAAATGATGCGGAAAACTAAGGTTTATTTTGAGATTGTTGGTTATTTCAGAGGTTTTAAATAAGCTCAAGTGAGAACACAGCGGTATCGAAATATATTGTAAATATGTTTTTTTTTTTTATAAAATCAACAACTATCATTCGTTATAAAAATCGGGCGTTACTTGATAAATACAACTAATAGTATATTTTACGATACGTTAGATGTCATGTGTCGGTGCTCGAGATTTAGATAACGCGTATTTTCCAACACTTCCCCTCGAGAGTTCCGGCATCGACATGTTAACCTTCCGTTAATCCTAGCAGCTCGATGCAATTGACGTGCTTATGTCTGGCTAACGATTTCGTCAAAACATCAACTGGCATGTCTTCAGATGATACGTGGTTCAAATTTATAGCTCCCGACATGACGATCTCGCGAACGAAATGGTGCCTTATATCTATGTGCTTAGTCCGGGAGTGGTAGTAGACCGGATTTGAAACGAGCTTCTGCGCACCCAGGTTATCGTTCGATAAATTTATCATGTCGCTGTCTTCGCCCAACTCCTGCATAAGACGACGAGGATACACGGCCCCTTTTGCAGCTTCGCTAAGTGCCATATACTCAGCCTCTGTTGTTGAAAGCGCCACGGTCCTCTGCTTCCTTGAGTCCCATGATATGCAGCCTCCATTCATGGTGAAAACGAAACCGGTGAAAGACCTTCTGTCATCTATAGATCCAGCCCAATTAGCGTTCACAAAACCTTGAATAGAATCTCCGTCGTGCATGAAAGAGATTCCCAGGTTAATAGTCCCTTTCAGGGAGCGCACGACTCTCTTCGCAGCAATCCAATGGGCCTTCCCGTTACATTCATTGAATTGGCTCAATAAGCTAGCAGCGTGAGCCACGTCTGGACGTGTTGCAACAGCAAGATAAAGCAATGATCTGATCAACTCACGATAAGGCGGTTTCGGTCCGTCTGAGGCAGACCATGGTTCCGATTTGGTCAATTTCGTGCTTGCGTCCAATGGCGTTGTCGCTGGTTTGCACTCCTCCATTCCAAATCGTTGTAGAATTTCACAAATATATGTCCTCTGACACAGTGCCTCCCTTCCTCTCGAAATCGATACCAAGACATCTTTTTACTTCGCCTAGATTCTTCACACCAAAACTTTTACCTAATGTAGCTCCGAAACGTTCTATTTCTTCGATATTGCTTGACATAACGAGAATATCGTCAACATAAATGACGATTAACATGAGATTGTTGTTCTTCCCCTTCAGGTATAGACATGGATCACTTTTGGATGGAATTGCTCCGAGTTTTCGTAATTCCTCATCCAAGCGCTTGTGCCAAACGCGCCCCGCTTGTTTCAATCCGTATAGTGCTTTCTTCATCCGGCACACCTTGTCGCCGCTCTTCAAACTATTCAGCAAATTCTTTGCTTCATCTGTAGTGCGGCGGTCCAGTCCTCTCCTTTTAACCATGAAATTCAATACTTCATCCATCATCTCTGGAACCTCCATATACACCTCTTCCTCTAGAACACCATTGAGGTAGGCGGTGGTTATGTGATATTGCTTGATATGCATCTTCTTACGTGCTGCGAGGGCAACTGACAATCTGATAGTGCTCAAACGAGCCACTGGAGCGTACGTATCCAGAAAATCTCTACCTGGAATTTGAGAAAAACCTCTTGCTACAATCCTGGCCTTCCGTTTCTCTAAAATTCCATCAACGCCATATTTATTTTTAAGGATAAACGACTACCAATAACGTGATTTTCGCTTGCAGCCATTCTTCTTTTTCTGGACTTGATATAGCCTCCGTCAACGAAATCTCAGTAATGAGTGCCATGTCCTGTTCATCGTTGGCATACTGGACAATGTTATACTTTTTAGTTGGTCGTCCTTGACGTCCTGTCCGAATCTTTCGTGGTCTACCAGGGCCACGTCCAGCAGTAACTTCTGCATATGCAGGCGGAATTCCTCTAAGTACATTTGGAAATTCCTCTTCTTGACTGTTTCTATTTCTGTCGTCGTTGTTTTGTGTATTTGATTCTTTTCCGATTAGGTGAATCTCGGCGCATTCATCGTTTTTCTCTGCATAATCGGAATGCCGTTCCTCAGGGTAACAGTCAGTGTATTTTTCACTGATCTGTACCGGAACTTTGTCCAAAAATTTTACGTCGCGTGACGTTTCGATTTTTCGCTCGTTTGGAATCCAAAACCTGAAACCTTTTGATTGCTCGCTATATCCAACGAAAATCCCCTTCTTTGATCTCGGTGCCAATTTGCTTCGATTTGGAGTTGTATTTAAAATATGTACTTCACATCCGAAACGTTTAAAAAACCAACGTCCGGAGATTTCCCGTGCCACGCTTCGTATGGCGTTTTTCCATTGAGTTTAGTTGTGGGACACCGATTCCTAATAAAATTAGCGGTATTCACTGCCTCTGCCCAGAAAGAGGCAGGTAGCCCCGATTCAATGAGAAAACATCTCGCCGTCTCCATCAGGGTTCTGTTTCGCCTTTCGGCGACTCCGTTTTGTTCCGAGTTGTATGGCACAGTCAGTCGCCGCGTAATTCCATGCTGTCTAAGAAGATCGTTGAATTGTTTATTCACGTACTCCAGGCCATTGTCCGTTTGAAGTACCTTGATTCTCTTTCCTCTTTGAGTTTCAACAAATGCCCTATAATCCTCGAATTGTTTGATAGCATCATTTCTATGTGCGATGAACCTTCTTCACTCCATCCAGAATAGTCGTCGATGAAAGTAATGACATATCGACTATTTCCATTCGACGTCACTTTCATGGGACCGCAAATGTCTGAATGAATGATATCTCCAAGATTTGATCTCCTTCCGGACTTTTTAGGGAATGGTAATCGTGACATCTTCCTACCTCGCATGTGAACTCCTTATTTACGTCTTCAACGCGTAATCCTTTGATGGTCCCTTTCTTGATCGCTTCGCGCAGCGTATGCAGGTTGAGATGTCCTAGACGTGCATGCCAATTCTCCAATGAGCTTACCCTCGATGGTTTGGTAAAGTTCGACTCATTTACCATCTTACACTTTTCACTAGCGCCACCATGAAAATAGTACAACCCATTCGTTCGCTCCGCGACAAGTACAATTTTTCCTGTCGCGTCGATAACCTCAGCCTTTTCTCGGTTGAAAATTACCGTATAACCCTTGTTCGTTATCTTGCCAACGGAAACAAGATTCGTGCGAAGTTCCGGCACGCATAGCGTGTCTCTCAATGTCAATATCTTCTCACACCCATCTACTTTTGTTAAGATTGGTACACTTCCTTTTGCTTTGATATCGACGCATGAATTATTTGCGAGGTTCAACTTCCCGCGTCCGTGACAAAACACTTCTGAGAATGCGTCAGTATCTTTGCACATATGTGCAGTGCATCCGCTGTCCATACATCAAACGCTGTTATCTGTAGTTTCTTCCGCACGGAGAACTTCGTCGCATTCACGTACATCTGATACCGCTGCATACATACTTAAATTGTCGGCACGGCCCGCGATTTCATCTCTCGATTGATTTCCTTCGTATTTTCTGCTCGATCGACACTCTTTGGCAAAATGACCAGGATTTTGACATTTGAAGCACTTAAAATCTTTCTTTGGAAAATGTCTTTTATATTTGGCTTCATCTCTGTCATTCTTACTCTTGGATTTTGAATTTCCATATTTCCGTGCATGCATTGCACTTTGAGATAAATACTTCGATCACTATCTTTTCGGGCCTCGGTTGGTGTGGCAGCACCACGAAGAGGTGCACACTTAGGCCTAGATAGGCCCGTTGTGATACCAATTTCCCTTTCCTGAGTTCTTATGGGAACCATTTGGAGCCATTTATGAATCTGGCTATGCTTCTGGCATCGGTTGTCTCGATGTCAGAGAGCTCATTCATAAAGGAACGGCCTAGGGAGGAATCTCTTATTCCGGCCAGCGCGGGACATTGACAGAGGTAGTGGAGTACGTTTTCCTCCTCCTCTTCGCCGAGGCACCCTCTACAAAAGTCGTTGTGGGCTATTCCTAACCTTTCTGCGTGTTTGCCAATGGGACAGTGTCCCGTGATGACTCCCACTGTTAGCGCAATGTCATGTCTCTTTAATGAGATGATGCCGTCGCTTCTTTTGCTGTTGCAGCGTGGCCAAATCTGCCTTGCTGTGCTACAGCTGCTCTCATTCATCCACCTTTTGTTTGTTAGGTTTAGGATGATATTGCTTAGGATTTCCTTGCTAGTCGCTAAGGGAATTCCTGGGTGATGGTTTATTGAGGACGAGTGAAGCTTCGTTCCATTCTTAGCCAGCTCATCCGCTGTGTCATTGCCCGGGTTGTTGCTGTGGCTAGGCACCCAGATGAGTTGAGCGTTTGTCTGTGTTGCCAGTTCATTTAGTGATTTCCGGCAATCAGATATCACTTTTGAGGTGCTACTCACACCTGTTAGAGCCCTGATTGCCGCTTGGCTATCAGTGTAAATGTGGACCCGGTTTGCGTTTGTCCTATTGATCCTTAGCCATTCTACTGCAGTATTTATGGTGATTACTTCTGCCTGTAGTACACTACAGTAGTCTGGTAGTCTGAAGGATAGTCAGATCTTCAGGTCTTCGGAGAAGACTGCTCCCCCAACTTTTGTGTCCTGCTTAGAACCGTCCGTGAAGACGTGTAGTGTCCCTGCTTCATTTTCTTTGTCCACCGCCCAGTCCTCCTTGGTAGGGATCTGGGAGGAGAACTTGTTATGAAATGCAGGGATCGGTAGACAACGGTCAATATTCTTAGGGACACCGGGGAATTCTTTGAGAATTCTTGTGTGTCCCCGCGTATTAGTTGTGAGTCGGCAGATTGAGTTCAGTCTTAATGCTGTTGTTAGCGCAATCTGCTTGCCGAGGAGATCCACAGGGGTCAGATTGAGGATTGTTTCCAGTGCTTTCGTGGGACATGTCCTAATAGCTCCTGTAATCATCAGGGTTGCCAACCTTTGGACCTTCCCAAATGCTTGCTGGTGAACCTTTTTGTCCAAAGCAGTCCACCATATGAATACGCCGTAGTAGAGTATTGGCCTTACTACTGCCTTGTAGAGCCAGTAGGTGATGTTGGGTTTCATGCCCCATTTTTTGCCTACCGTCTTTTTGCAAGAGTACAGCGCCACGGTGGCTTTCCGTACTCTTTCCTGGATATTAGGTTTCCAACTGAGCTTTCGGTCCAGTATGATACCTAAATACTTAGCCTGTTCTTTTATCTCCAATTCTACTCCCATTAAGATGGGGGGTGAAAATTTGGGGATTTTGTGTTTCTTAGTAAAAAGAACTAGCTCAGTTTTTTGTGGGTTTACGCCTAGGCCGCATCGTTCACACCACTGAGTTAGTATTAGTAATGCCCGTTGTGTGAGCTGGGACATTACATTGAGATGTTTCCCTGAGATGCACTTTGAGATAAATTACTTCGATCACTATCTTTTCGGGCCTCACATTCTTCTAATATTTTAACGCGCAATGTTTCAGGCGTTGGGAGTTCATCTCGCGATGTGATTGCGCACCGAAAGTTGTCAAATGAATTCGGCAGACTTCGCAAAAGCATCACTGTCAGTAGATCGCTATTTATTTCAATGTCCATCTCGGTCAATTTGTCGACGATATTAAGAAAGTCTTGTGTGCTTCGTCGAGCATCCTCACCGTTCTGCATTTTATGAGAAATTAACTGGTTTAGTAACGCAGCCTTTCGCATGGGTCCCTTAGATTTATGAATCTCCTCTAACTTGATCCAGATCTCTCGCGCTGTGTTGCATCCCTTCACCGGTTTAATTTCTGAGGGCTTATTGACAGAATAATGTCCGATTGAGCTTTGAGATCTCCCTCGGTCGAACGTCGCGCAGCCTCAACTGAAACTGCATCACCTGCGATGATTCTGGGTTCTACCGACGCACCGCTGACATATGTCCAAGCGTCATTTTTTATTAGTATCGCGCGCATTTGGATTTTCCAGGTATCGAAGTTTTCCTTATTCAATTGCTCAAATCTTACGACACCACTCGTATTCATTCTTAACACTCGATGAAAACAATGTTCAAAAAAAAAAATCCATCAGTCGAAAGAGTTCTGGGAATTCTAGTAACAATCACTATCACTTATAACGTCGCGCAACCCTATGTGCCTGGGCCCATAACCTGTTGGTTATTTCAGAGGTTTTAAATAAGCCCAAGTGAGAACACAGCGGTATGAATATCGAAATATATTGTAACTATGTTTTTTTTTTATAAAATCAACAACTATCATTCGTTATAGAAATCGGGCGTTACTTGATAAATACAACTAATAGTATATTTTACGATACGTTAGACGTCATGTGTCGGTGCTCGAGATTTAGATAACGCGTATTTTCCAACAGAGATAAAAAACAAATCGTTTTACATAAAGGGCATCGAACAGTTAGAAATGCGTTGGAATGAATGAATAAAGTAATAGTTATTTATCTACGACTGCTTAGATAAGTGACGAATTTGACATTCATTTGAGTTACGTAATGAAACTCATTACCTAACTAGTGAGGTAATGAAATCAAAAACACACTCATTTTTTAATACCTACTAACGATCACACAGACTTGAAGTACTAGAAGTACCTTTTCACTTACTTCATTTTTTATTTTCTTCTCATCGCACCATTTCCGCAAACATTCATAAGCTTGCTCATATTTAATTTTTGATTTTTCCGGCAATAACGTTGAAACTACCTGCGTGGCCGATTCTTCGATATCCGAAGGCAGAGATTCGGAGTCGCTCATTATTTCACAGAAAAACAGAAATTAGAAAATTAATTCTTGAAGTTTTGACTTAAATTGTTGACATTTAAATTACATGTTGCTATGGTTGTACAAACCATGATATTCCGATTTTTCATCGAATTCAATTCAAAAGTATAATTTCCGTAATTCTGAGCAGTCGTAGATAAAAAGTTGTATCTAATACGTGGGATAAGGCATATTAACTGAGACTCATGCTCTTACTTCGACTCGGGCTACGCCCTCGTTACTAGTTAGATAATAGTTATTTATCTAACTAGTGGGATAAGAGCATCATTAACTAACGAATGCGGTGAGTTGCTGAGACGAGGGCGTAGCCCGAGTCGAAGTAAGAGCATGAGTCTCAGTTAATATGCCTTATCCCACGTATTAGATACAACTTTTTATCTACGACTGCTCAGAATTACGGAAATTATACTTTTGAATTGAATTCGACGAAAAATCGGAATATCATAGTATGTATGTAGAACCATAGCAACAGTAATTTTAATGTCAACAATTTAAGTCAAAACTTCAAGAATTAATTTTCTAATTTCTGTTTTTTTGTGAAATAATGAGCGACTCCGAATCTCTGCCTTCGGATATCGAAGAATCGGCCACGCAGGTAGTTTCAACGTTATTGCCGGAAAAATCAAAAATTAAATATGAGCAAGCTTATGAATGTTTGCGGAAATGGTGCGATGAGAAGAAAATAAAAAATGAAGCAAGTGAAAAGGTACTTCTAGTATATTTTGAAAATATTTCAAAACGCTATAAACCTTCAAGTCTGTGGGCATATTACTCGATGATACGTGCTATGATATCCATAAAGAAAAATGTAGATATCAGTAGTTTGGAAATTTCTAAAACAGAAATGTCCTCACATACACTTGAATAAATGTAAACATGTTATTATTAATGTTCATAAATAATTGTTTAATATATTTGATCCTTAGTTGGTATTAAACAATGAGTGTGTTTTTGATTTCATTACCTCACTAGTTAGGTAATGAGTTTCATTACGTAACTCAAATGAATGTCAAATTCGTCACTTATCTAAGCAGTCGTAGATAAAAAATTTTAAAAGATGCTTTTCTTAATTAGACCGGAGACTTATTGAATGATGTGTTACTTATCCCACTTATATTATATAATATTACTATCATAAGCATCAACAACTCTTGTGAAAAACAGAGAACTAAGTATCTGATTCTTCAAATTCTTCATCTTTTTGCTGCAACAATATATTTTCTAGTATATGACAATTAAAATGAAGGTTAACCGAAAAACCTTAGAGTGGTCTCGCGGCATCTTTTCTTTCCCAACATATGGAATTAAAAGATTGATTCAAATGAATATTATTCATTATTATTAACGTTGGATTTGTTTTCTTTAACCTGAAGACTGCGTCATTGATTATTTTTACAATTTAGTATGGCCCATCTTATAACGTTTGCATCTTTAAAAATCGACATAAATTTAGATTATAAACCATGCAATATGACCATTTTCATTACTATTGTCCCCATTTACAACATTATTTTCTTTAATCGAGTATTAGTCCGTTAAATCTCGAAGTGGGCTTGATTATGAATTCGTTTATTGTCAGTTTCAGATTATTGATATCATTTTTTCTTGCTTAATTGCATACAGTTAATATAACACTTATTTGACCTTTCCTTTGTATCTACTTTATTATTTCCCTGGTAGATACCAAAATGTTCACCAAAATATCCATTGTAAATTTATTATATAATATTCGATATTCTACTTCTAGATATAAAAATCTGCCCAACTCATTTATTTTAGTGCAAAAGAGTACGACTTCATAGTTATATGTTATTTCTTTTTGGCATTGACTTCCTATTACGCCTGGAGTGTTGCTACCAAAGTATCAAAAGCAACTAATTTTTGAATTTTCTTTATTCGGTACAAGCGATTGCCTGTCTTCTTTTTAATTTAAGACCTTTTTATACTTCTGAGATCAAATTGATTAAATATTTGAATACGAGGAGCGTGGAAGATTCCTCTCTATTTAATAGTGCAAAAGGGCGTACAGCATATTCAGAATGTTCTTTCCTTGTTAAGGTGATTCGATGTTTTGTAGTGCGACTCTCCCATTCAAAATTAATATAATTGTTTACTTACGACGAGTATGTTCTCATAAAAAAATTGGGAGAACTACATCACACATCTGTTCCCAGACGATAGGGGAGTGGAGACGAGTCAACATCAAAACTACGACGAAGGACCGGCAATACTGAAAGCTGAAGTAATATATGCTATAAAAACCGCTTAAAATAGGAAATGCCCCAGACCGGACGATATACCGGTAGAAGTATTGAAACTGATAGATGAGGACTACATTCAAATACTAGTAAAATGTTTAAACAGTAAATATGACACCGGTACAACTCCAGAAGATCGATTATAGTCGGTTTTTATGCCGCTACCTAAAAAACAGCAAGCGAAAAAATGCAGTGATCATAGGCTAATAAGCGTAAAGAGCCATTTCTTAAAACTATTCTTGTGAATTATACATAATAGAATCCGGAACAAATGTGAAGAAACCTTGGAAGCAACCTATTCGGTTTCGGAAATGCGTTCGAACCCGTAAGGCTCCATTTGGCTTAAACATTTTGCCGGTAGAATGTCGCGATCAATGCAAAGATCTTTAGCCGACATCCTTACCCAAATGCAGAATTACAGCTACAAGAACCACACATTGAACAGGTAAATTGTTTTAAGTATTTAGGCACCTACACGAAAGACCAACTAGATCCGGATAAAGAAATCAAACAACGTATAGAACTGGCACGAACTATATTCAATAGGATGAAATCACAGTTCTGTAACGACAGAACATAAAACTCGGACAGAGAATGTTCAAATCTTACATCTGGTCAGATAGAAATTTGGACTCTCAAAATATCGACACTGAACTGTTTAGAAGCCCCTCAAAGTCGATTCATCGGCGTATATCAGGGGTTGATCATGTAACTAATGTTGAATTCCTACGAAGAGGAAATTTCGATCTGGAGCTTATAACTAATATTAAATGTAGAAAAATCACATATCTAGGACACATATTACGGGACAGAGGAATCGGAAATATAGAGGGTGGGGAAACCCTCCGAATTTACACCAATGATTCTAAAACCAAAAGAAATCCGCTGCGGGTATTTACTCGCAACAAATAAACCTATCACTTGCTATACTCCTAGAGAAGTACACAACTACTTTACAAGCAGAGATCGTTGGCATCATCCATGGGGCAAAAGAAATCCTACACTGTGACATCCGTGATAGGAACATACAAATCCTTACAAACAGTAGGGCAGCAATACTAGCAGTGAGTGGAGACAAGATCACCTAAAGACTAGTAAAAGAATGTCATAACACCCTGAAACAAGCAGCACTGGATCGGCTCTCAGTGATACCATGGACGGGCCCCCGATCGCGCCAACACCGAAATGCCTCACTGACATCCTCAAACAGAACACTCTCAAGACACTAAAACAACGTTGGGACAACTCTTCAGGCTGCAGACAGGCCAAGGAAGCAATGCGCTCACCCAATCTGAAAACAGCTGAATAATATCTGCGACTTTCCCGGGAAATCTGCGTCTTATCACATATATCCTTACAGGTCACTGTCAGCTAAAGAAACACTTGTTTACTATGGGTCTGGTGGCAACCCCCATATATAGAGCATGTACCTTAGGCCTTAGAGAGCCCATGTTAGGGAAGCTCTGGCCGAACATGTCCAACATAGGGAAACCCCTCCAAGCGCTGTGCTGTCCTTTGCTCGTCACCTTGGGTGGCTAAGTGAGCGTTAGAACAACAGAGGGTTGTCTCAGCCAGGGGCCACAACTGGTTAATTAATTTGGTCACCCTTGGCAAGCTCGATCCAGATCCAGATACGGGACAGTAGTTACGATATTCTACAAACTAGGAGAAATCAAAGGTAGACTAGGAATCGGTAGGAAGCAAGCATTCTGGTTAAAGAATATCAGAGAGTGGACGGGAATTTGTAGTGCAGAATAAGTATTCCGACTGGCGAATGAAAAAAATAGATTCGTTAAGATGATTGCCAATGTTATGGGGATGGGACAGGTCTCATAGAAGAAGAAGACTTTTGTTAAATGGAGACCCAAAAAATCGTCGTTGATTTTTCGCAGCTATGCGTTGAGTCCGTATTGGGATGCAGGTTGTCTAATATTAATGTTTTCTCCAACAATTTTCAATTTTCTTGAATATTTCGCAATTTTGGCTCATATTAGCCTAGAATTCTTGTTTATTTTCATTTAGAGTTTTAAAATGGAATCACTGCCCTCGTTCTTATGGATATTATGTATATTCCCATCCTTTTTCACAGTCGTTAGTTGTAAATCTTCTTTAATTCCGCTTTATTGCAATGCTTACTAATTTCCAGACTTTTTGTTTCTTTCCTGGGTAAGTTCTTTAAAATCTTGGAAGACATTTAACTTATACATAAATTCGGATCAAAATCCAATGTTGGAATTAAAAGCCTACATAATTTAACTGAAATTTTATGAGGCCCGAAATTCTACTGGTATACTATAATACATTAGAATTATTTAGAACATCTATGAATTCTTTACAGTCAGTAAAATGACTTGGTTCCATTTTTTTAAGAATAGTGTAAAATATTCTCATTTTCACAGATATCCATTCTGTAGAATATAGGCGATAAAAATTAAATTATACTGAACAAAGTTTTGAAATTTATTGAAGATACGAATTGTTTGTGTATTCTTTTTTTCATAAAAAATACTAATACAAAAATTACAAATATTGTCTAATATTTACTATAATTACTATTAATTCTATTCGTTTAAACATATGAAACATTTAAACACAATTGTAAATTAATTATCTCACCTGCCTCTCTACGATTTCATAGTTTATTGCAAATTAAATATGATTCTTTCATATCAAAATCGGCAGTATTTATACCCACGATTACATCAAATAATAAATTCGCTTGTCACAATACCGCTACAATTTCTGGCGAAAGTAAATATTATTTTGATCATGCACAATAAACCACCTACATGTTCATACATCATATTTTGTTATCGCATTGTTAATGAAAGTGATTTTTCTTTACTGGTTAAAATAAGGAGTCAACAAATCAATCACATTCAATGACGCGACGATACGGTGCATGCTGGTACCTTATAAATCTCCAGTTCGGTCCTTTCACTCGCATCGTGGAAGTAAACAAACGTACCTATATGAGCTGCGAAAGGTAGATATTGTTAAATTCCTTAAGAGAAAGAGATTGTACTAATTTGGCAGTGGAATTAACGCACATCATAATACGTGGGGGAATCTTAATGCTCACCATAATTAACGGTGGAATTGATGGGTAAGATCTAGAAAATGTGAGGAAGATGTATTGTTTGATAGTAAACGGTACAGTATTAACGAATTAGGGGATCTGTACAAAATAGAAATACAATTTTTTTACATACTATTGATAAAATACAAATTATTTGATTTTATTTTGTAGATGTATTACCACTGTCGATCCACTGTGGTTTAATCAGACAAAATCATAATGCTTTTCTGCACGGATATTTGTTTAAGGAAAACCCTAACCTTCAGTGACAGTAAAAGTAGTGTTTAAAGAAAATTAGAAAAACTACTAAAGTAGTGAAAGAGGTAATGAAGAATATCACTAAGTAAAAACATAGTTCTTCATTATGGAACTATGATATTTATTCTCTAAAATGATATTTCTTAATTTTATAATTATATATTATGGATATATCTGGTATAGATATTTCATATCATACTTATGCCCCAGCTTGGTGTATTTAAATAGATACTGACTTTGGAATGTACGACTCTACTTAAGTTTGTCATATCAAGGAAAGCCTTAAAGTATGTTGAGTCAGTTTTTAACTGCTTAATTGTATAAATGTAGAGATATAGTCTACCATAATTGTTTCTTTAATATTTTATTGAAATTTTTTTATGAAGATATCGACTAGATTACTAGATTAGTAATGACCTCTACTTGAATTGATGATGTACAAATGATGGAGTAATACTTTATGCAAACAAAACATCAAGACATTATTGGTTGTAAAAAAGAAATGGTTTGCTCTTCTTGGGTTAAGATTAGCACTTAAAAAAGTTTCTTTTAAGCCTTTTATATTCAACTAAAGAATATTATTGATACTATGCTATTCACTATTAAAACTCTGACTTGTTTATAGGTTCAAGTCTTTATCTGCTCTAAAAATGAAATATAGAAGAAAAAAAGAAAATGGTTGCGACCGTTACTATGTGGTAATCCATACTTACAGTGAATTGAAAAATTTACTATGTTTTAACAACAAATAATTATTGTAAAAATATTATATAACGTGTAGGAACAATTATATAAATCTAAACCACACAGCGTGACTCGAGTTTCGACGTTTTATCGTCAATATCAAGTGAATTATAAATTGATGAAATTGTGATTTTATACTAACTATTTTGGGGTGAGGGAATATACCTGCCGCTAATTGTTTGCGGATTATCTCAAGAGAGCAGTACCAGATTAAAAAGTGGCGAAAAGATTAGTTCGGTCTGCTCATTAAGAAGATTTACTGACGGATTACGGCTCTGTTTGAAAATTTCTAATGACTCCAGGAGATTAAGCTTAACGCCCTTGTTGCAATTATGCAAGATTTTTAGATTATTTATATCTGGGAATTGGTGTTTGCATTCTAAACAATGATTTGAAAAAGGGCTAGTGTCTTGATTAAGACGAAAAGCCCGATGATGTTCAGAAAAACGAGTTGATACACTTCGTCCTGTTTGACCTACATACACACTATTGCATTCTGAACAACGGATCTCATACACACCAGATTTTTTAAGAGGATCTACTTTATCTTTGGCATTGAATAGCATGTTTGATAATTTTGCAGGTGGTTTAAACGCTACTTGATGATTCTCTTTTCGAAAAATATTAGCAATCTGTTCGCTGGTTTTTCCAAAGTATGTGAGCGGAATTAACGATGTATTTAAATTAGCTATTTTCGGATATATTAAAACCCTTGTGGTTTGATGACGTTTTTTGTTTATTAGGTTTTGAATGAGGTTAGTGGGGAAACCATTGTCACTGGCAATTGAAATTATTTTATTTAAATCTGTGGCTCTTCTGTCAGTAGTTAAGGGGATGGAGAAAGCTCTATGTATCATTGAGTGATATGCAGCTAGTTTGTGTGACAACGGGTGATTTGAGACAAATGGGATTGTTGAGTTGACGTTAGTAGGCTTCCTGTATATATCAAATTCAATTTTATTATTTTGGTGAATTAACGTTAAATCCAAAAAGTTAATTTTGTTGTTATTTTCTATTTCGGGAGTAAATTTAATTTTAGGGTGAATGCTGTTAATTAGATTGAGAAATTGATCTAATTGACGTGTTGTGCCACTGAAACACGCTATTACATCATCAACATATCTATACCAAAAGGAAATGTGTTTTTTTGCAAAATCAAGCGAGAAAATATTTTCTTCGATATTGGACATGAATATTTCAGCTAAAAGAGGACTTAATGGAGATCCCATTGGAAGACTTGTGGTTTGTTGGTAAAATTTATTATTGAATTTGAAATAATTTTGGTTTACACAAGTTTCTAAAAATTGATAGAGTTCTGATCTAATCAAGTAATTGCACTGTGATTTATCGAGTAAATTTTGAATAATTTCAAGACATTCTTTAATGGGTATATTGGAGAATATGCTACTAACGTCAAATGATACAAGTTTTGAAGTTTTGGGAGTTGTTGTGGATTTGAGCTGTTCGGATAAAGCGAGTGAATTTTTTACTGAATGTTTTGGAGCAAATTTGGTATATTTCTTGAAGAGTTCATTAAGTCTAATTGCTCAATTACTTGTTACACTGTTAATATATGAAAGTATGGGTCGTATAGTAGAATCAAGTATATGCGTTTTAATGATACCATAGAGCCTAAGAGGTAGGGGATTTTGATGTACGATTTTCAATTTTTCAAAATCTGAGGATAGCACTGTGATATTTTTTAAAAGATTTCTGATTTGGGTTTGGAATTTTAGGTTGGGGGTGTTAAGTTTTCAATTGTAATGAAAGCGTTCATTTTATTAATATACTGTTCTCTTTCGAGAATAACTATTGAATTGGATTTGTCTGCTTTAGTCAGGACTAAAGAATTAGAGGATATTTTCGATTTAAGTGATTTTATCACTGTGGAGTCTTTGGCGAAATTGCGGATATAGGATTTTATATGATCTGCTATATGAGATCTAGGGATGAGAGGTTCTGACACTCTTTTGAGTGCCAGTTCTGATTTTACAATTATTGAGGATTTGTCAGATTTGTTGGTAATAAATGGACTATAATTGGGATTTTGAGAGAGGAGAGCTTGTTTTATAGGGCTAAATATAATTTTAGAAAAATTAGTGAATTTATATTATTTTTAAGAATAGCTAATTTCTTCTTTAATTTAAGATATTTTTATGATTTGCTAACATTTTCTCGAACAAAATCATCAAAGATGGGTAACAAATGCACAACTGTTGTCTTTTGATCAATGGAGGCTTTGTCTAATGGTTCGTCAGAAAAATGGAAAAAGGTTTACCTGTGCCGGTGGAGGGAACGGGAGGTTCTAGTTTTTTTGTATTTCTTTTCTAGGTTGTCGGTGGACAGTAATTTAGTGGTTTCAGTTCGGGTTTGGAACGCACACCAAAGTTCAATTTATCACGAAACGAATTAGTGGCACTGAAAAACTTAAAATAAAATAAAAACATAATAATCCTATCGACCGACAAAGGGAATTTCACAGAAGTGGCAGAATGAGTAACTTATTAGCCAACGACAACTATAAATTGATCGATTCTAATCTAACTACATACCTGAAAAAAACACTATCTTTTAATTATATGCGAAAAGCTCTCCAAATGCCCTAAGCCACTCCTAACAATCGTCAGTTCTTTCGACTCGCTCACACAAAAACATTTTTATCCAGGCAACTTCAACCCACTGCCGAACAAGCTAAATCCTATGTTAACAATTTATTAAACTTCTTGGACCTCAATAAACCGATAAAATTATCTGAGATAGAAAATCTGGTTAGTTTTAATCCAATCCCTTTTACCCAAGTACCCATTAACGAATCAATCGAACTTTTAAATATCTACAGCCTAATCCAACTTACTTACTTCATGTTCAATAAAAACTGCTATAAACAAATTGAAAGAGCACTAATGGGATCTCTTCTCTTGCCTGTGATCGCCATTTTTTAAGGAGGATATCGAGAATATTGCACTAGAATCAGCTACATTATGTTGATGATACCTTCGTAAATGCTAAAGACAAGCTCAATAAATTCCTCGAGCACTTGCACAATATTCATCGTAAACTTAAATTTACAATGGAATTAGAACAGAACAACCGATGGCCATTCCTCCAAACAGATACTTAAATTCCGTTTTTTACCATCATACTACCTAACTTTCCTCTGTGACTAAAACTCATTTAACCCACTCCCTCATACTAAGACAAACATAACATTTCTTTTGTACATCCGAGGTACAACTGACAGAATCTATAAAATACTAAAAACAGATAACATCAAATAATGTTTACCACAGCGTAAACTTTGAGAATTTCTTAATTTTCCAAAAGATATTATTCCTCTTCAGCACACACTGCTGCTTCCGAGAATAAGGAAGCAAAATCGAAGGCGAAGTTCCAAAAAAGAAGTAGTCGTTCACCATTATTTTTTGAATGTAGGAACATATGACAACGGCGTAACCTGAACGACAAAAAAATCAATACACTCCACCGGTAAAAAAAGATTTAAGCCTATAAAATTATATTCATTTTGAAAAAAGGGCACCTTCTCTTTTTCGCAACTTTATATACGAGTGTATAATATTATAATTTAGTGTTTCTAATATTACTTATTTTAAAGTACCAGACTTTAAATAATTGTTTAATTGTGGATACTTTTACTTTGTAGTAGTTTACATGAATATAATGAAGAAGGAGACATGATGCCTTTGTTTTACCACTTTATTTAAAATTAAACATGATTATAACAGCTAGTCATTATCAAACATAAAGTGGTTTAAAATAACGAAATCTAACCTATTTACACAAAACAGTTAAAAATCGTTGTGTACATTACGCCAATCTGGTCGTTAAGCAGGGGAATTCCGGGATTGGTCTTGGCTTTAAAAATTTCAAAGGCTTCTAGTAAATCTATCTTACCATATATTTGATAATGATTAGCTGTTAGTCAACTCTCGTCACGTGTAATTTTAAAGTGGTAAAACAATGTCATCGTTTTCTCTTTTCCTACAATTAGGTTACGCCATTATCGCCGAACAGATGACTTTTGTCATCCATAACATTTTTTCCTTACACATCCTTCATTGATAATGAATATCATCACACATTTTTTGCGTTGAGAAATCTAATCACAGTCCTAACTTCACAACTGGCAGCGTTCTTTAATTTCTTGAACATTATAAACACTCACCTAAATAGCACAGTCAAAATCAACAAGATTTAATGCACAGAACATTTGAGGACACATCCGGCGGCCACTCTATTCGCCAGCGCTCCGCTCGGTAAAACGGGTAGTACTTTCTTACTATTTCTTTTAGTTGAAAAATACTATAACTACAATGACTAAAAATAGAAAGGAATTGGCTGAAAGACCGCGGATCAATAGCCACTGATTAGAAGAAATCCTAAGTATGCCACTGCGCTGTACATACATACATATAATACTTCTAATAATAAAGATGTTTTATCTCTCTCTAGAAAGGAATATTTAAGCAAGTATGAGTGTATATATAAGTTCACCACATTATATTTTAATTATTTAATGATTTTATTTGTATTTATTCTATATTAATCTAAGGCTGCTGTGATTATATGATAATTCAATATTTTTGATAATTCTATAAAATATTTAAATAAAGTAAAACTCACTTTGTCAATATCACACTATTTATTTAAAAAGTGACTCGAATTTCGATCATTTTCAAACTTAAAGTTTGATCGAAACTCGAGCCACTTTTTAAATAAATAGTGTGACATTAACAAAGTGAGTTTTACTTTATTTAAATATTCAAGATGTATCACGAAGTGAACGCCTCAACCATTAATCAATTAATTCTATAAAAAGTTTTTTTTAATTAATCAGAAGAATAAATACACTATTTTAATAAATTAATAGTATATAATATAAAATAACTTGTAAGTACTCTCTCCACAATTTATATTATTTTGCTAAATGATTTTCAATACAAGAATGAATAATATGTATATAAACAGTAGATCAGAGTTAAGTTTTAATATTGCACTTTTTCTTGCATGTGTTTTTATTCATTGATTGTTGTATGATTAATTAATAAAGAATTTCTATCCAAATATTTTCTGGTTTTATCTTCAATTATCCCCTTAATAATAAATACACTATCTTTAATAAAATTATAGAACTGGAACAGCTATTAATTCTGCCTAGAGACGTTTAGTTCAAATCAATCAAGTTGCAAATTAGGTTTACGAGCTAATAATTCAAATAAATATTATGAGTGGGCACGAAGAGGAATTAATGGCCGCATTCCTCAGGCATTCAGTGAAATTTAACGATTTACAAGTTTCTTATTACTAGTATGTTAGCATGAAGAATGATGTAAATAAATAATAACGAAGTTACTAAAAACATGCAAAAGCTTTTTGTACAATCGTTTTTGCTGATATATTTATGTATTCGAATGAAATAATAGAAAGCAATATTTTGAGGTAACTTTTAAAAAGCTTATTATTATTTATTATTTTCATGTTGTAATGTTGTATATAATTAATGAAGGGTTACAAATTATGTTAATTCTCCCTAAACCATTTCAAATGTCCATTGCACATTTACAAGTTATGTTTTATGTCGCCAATATGACGAGCTATCAACAAAAATCGACGACAGAATTGACTTTAGATATTAAAAGTTATCAACTTTTATTCAAATTCAGGACAAGTATTGGTTCATCAGTTAATATGTTAGATGTTTTTGTTTCACTGTAATCTGCATTTCACGTATGTGATCTTCGTCAACCACTTTTTGAACACTTATTGTAAATATTATAAGTAGATCTTTGTACAATTATTAAATAAAAACACGACTCTTTAGAGTTTTGCTCCAAACAGTCGTGTTTTTATTTAATAATTGCATAATGGAGTTTCGCCAAGTATCAGCCTCATCAATCCAATAGATCTTTGTATACCGCAGAAAATATTAGTTAAATATTCTCTTTTAATTATTAATAATTAATTAATTAATAATTGAAATATGCCGAAAAAAATAATAAGTCAATTAAAACAAGGATTAGGTCAATTTCTGCCAACAGGATAAGCACAAAAAATAATAAATCTGCCCTAAAATAATTTATTTGGACGATACCACCGTATCGGCAAAAATATTATTAACAGATCTTGACTTATATCATGAGTGGTTACATACGATCGAGAATCCTATTGTTAATATCGTTTTAACTATGAAAAACCACCAAATTTAATATTCAAATGATTTATTTTAATATACTTTTTTATAAATTTGATAAATTGTTAGGTATTTGATGTAATTGCAATTATTTAATCTTGATTGCAATTAAAACATATAATATTTTATATATTACGACTTTCCTTAAAATTTCGGTAGAACGCAAAAGTTCATTTCTTAGTGTATTTTATACTAACATTGTTCGTTTATCATTGAATAATTTAAATAAAACTAATATTAAATTTTTTTAGCAGAAAATTTGACTTTTTGCTTGTATGCTGTAAAGTACAGATAAACTTCTACATCTAATAGATAGCTCAATGTAAAGTTAATTTAGTAAATATTTAGAAAAAAAGGTTGCTTATAAAGAATAATATTTTTTACGACAACTTGAATCACTTTAAGTGTAATAATTGTTGCAACTGTTATTACCTGGTAATTCATGCAAACACTAAACCAAAACACTCGACATTTTAATGTCATTATTAAGTGGGACTTAGAGCAGCAATCAATTAAGAAACCTGTAGATGACTTGGATCAAAAGTTGCTCCTAATCCAAAATTCAACTTCAACTTCAGATCATCCGAACCTTTTTGAGAATCATTTTAATATTTACAGTCTACTAATATCATTACAGGAATAGGGCGACAGTCTTTAGAAACAGTTTTTACATGAAAACTAAAATATGATTTTATTAGCGTAAACTAAAATAATACAAAAATATTGATAATTCGATCTGGCCGAAATCAATTATTGTTGATTATCATAATATAACACATCATTTTACTCATTCTGGCAATCATTGAGTGACAAGAAGTGTAAAATCAGTAGTACCACAAGATAAGAAAAATATTTTTTATTGCGCACCTTAAAAAGAAAATATTTATAAAAGACTTTCCTACAAAAAAATAAAATGCAAAATTTTTGATATTTAGTGAAATAAAATTTTAGTATACCAGGTAAAACACATGTTTTTTGTCCAGAACGGATCAGGCCATGGCCTCCTAGGAAATTAATTGATCTTGCAAAGGAAATTGAACTCCTGGGGAACATAGTAGTAGTAAGGTACTAGTACAAACGATCTAACCAGGCCGCAGTGCTATAATGTCTATAGCCAAACAACCGCGTTTAATCTAATCTAATCTTTATACTGTGATATTGGCTTTTACAGAGTACCATCTTATTACATTTTTGTTAGAAGAAACGCGGATTGAACAATTAATTCAAACAAAAATCAAAGAAAATTTTTATTTTATTTTATTATTTTATTATTATTTTATTTACAATTAGTGATGGGCATAATCGAATTATAAAAATAAGTTCTCGATGATAATCGATTATTTTCATTCGAGTAATCCCATAATTCAAGAACGGATGGCTCGAATGAATTTTTTGATTTATAAGAATAAGTTCTCGAGATAATCGATTATTTTGATAATCGAATGAATCGATTATTTTAATTCGAATGATCCCATCACTAAGTACAATAACATTTCTCACATTTTTTGTGAAATAATCATTAAGTACAAGGCTAAAAAAGGTAAATACGCGCACGGAAAGCCAAACTAAGTTTCGTATATTCAAAATGTAAATACTCTGTTTAGAATTTTACCAATGAATGGTGTAATAATAATGCAATTACTTTCGCAAATATACCTTGGATAAACACCATTACATAAAACTGTTGACAAATTTAAGCATTGGTCTATCAGGGAATTTCTATACATAAAACATTAACACCGTCGACTATCGGTGTGTAATTGAATCGAGGAAGTACCGTGCATACAAAATAAACCTATTAGCCAGATTAATATTCTAGTACGAACATAAAGCGATCAATTAACTTCCGATACGTTCTAATTACAGCTTGATACGTGAGAAGGCAGATATTAATTAGGCAAATTAACGTTAATTTTCTACTAGATTGAATAAAATAAACAAGCTCTTAGTATTAGAATAAATTATAGTAATTTTGATTCAATTAATTATTTTGTTTAAAAATATTATATATATTATAAAGCAGTAAATAATAACTACTAAGATCGCTAAGAGATTAAATTTAACGCATTCTATTGTTCATGATTATTTAAAATTCCTAGATTCTTACGGAAAGAAATTTGGTTATTACAGCTTGTTATTTTATAGGATTGTCACTTAATTATGCATAATTTTCAATCTCTACTTCGACGTTTAAACCAAAGGCATTAATAAAAATTATTTACTATTACATGTATTACAAATTGAAATTTTTAAAAATATTGTCTACAAATATAAATTATGCATATTAAAATTAAATGTTTAAAATACTAATACTAAACTGAAAAGGTTGTCCACATACATGTTATATAGCAATAATAATAATAGAAATTATATCTGATAATCGGATAATGCCACTCCTTAAATTTCACCACTCAAGAAATCCTCTTATTATTATTATTTACATGATTTAGAATTATACGATTATAAATATGCTGTTTGTTTAATAAGGTTATGAATAACTCTCTGGTTTAAAAAAAAGTGTGTTTATTTTCACAATTATTTCGCAAAATTATTGCTTCTTCACGTGAATGCAAGTTTACAATGAAATAGAAATAAATAATAAATTTAAAAATACGAAAACATTTCGTGAATCTACAACAATAAGTCTTACTAAGACTACAAAACAAATTAATTTGAAACAACTACTTCTCTAGCTAATACTTCGACAGACATTGAATAATACAAATTAATTTGCGTGTTACAAATAGTACACTAATTTGAATGAAATTATTTCTGTTGAATAAACTAATAAATGATAAATGTACTTTAGATTGTTTAAATGTAACTATAACATGAAAAATTATGAAAAATGAATTTTTTCATAATATTTTCATTTATCATTTATTAGTTTATTCAACAGAAATAATTTCATTCAAATTAGTGTTGCTTTGATAGTTGTACTATTTGTAACACGCAAATTAATTTGTATTATTCAATGTCTGTCGAAGTATTAGCTAGAGAAGTAGTTGTTTCAAATTAATTTGTTTTGTAGGCTTCTTACTAAGCATTGTTGTAGGTTCACGAAATGTTTTCGTATTTTTAAATTTATTATTTAATTTTCTACAACGAACTAAAGGGTTTTAATACATTTTATAGAAATAAATGTTTATACTGTGTTTTAAGTAATATTTGTACAGGTTTTTAATTAAGTATAAATAAATAATAGACCCTTATTATAGAAGTGTAAAATTTTTCTAAATATTCTTTACAACGCTTTGTGTTGATTATAGACTTTAGAAACCTAATTTATCACCTATGAAAAGTATAAATTTATTGCGATGGTGAACAAATTTTAAAAATTAACACAAGTATCTGTATGATATGTAAACCTAACATTCTAACAATGCGGAGAATCATGAAAAAATATTTATGTTATACACCTATCTTAATAAAAATTATTTAACTTGATCCTGATATCTCCACTACTCTCAGAAGTATACAAGTCACATTTTGAAAATCATTATTTTCCATAAAGAATAATCTTCTACTCAACCAAACGAAGTATTTTATTTGACATATTGACATCCAAACATTCAAGTAATCTACTACAGCCAAATCCGCTACATCTACATCGGTGTCTATCGAGTCTGAACAGATCATTCAAGAAATATCTGAACAAGAAAAAAGAAAGTGTAACATAATTATCTACAAATTACCGGAAAGTGCTTGTAACTCCCCCATCCAAACAAATGATATTGGCCTGGTTAAGGAAATGCTAACAATATTAACGGTGCAACACGACGATCCAAAACCTGTTAGATTAGGAAAATTCGATCCCTCCAAAATAAATAATAGTCCACTGAGATTGTCATTGCTCAATCAATCTTGTGTCAACGCGGTGTTCCGTAATATAAATAAAAACGTAACACAGATAAATTAAAAATGATTAGCATCTCCAGTGATCAAACACCAATGCAGTCGGCGTTTTATATTTTTGGTATCGATATGTGGATGACATAATCGTATGCTTCAGTGGCGCCTCCCGCCAATTAACCCAATTTTTATTTTATAAACAATATTTACCCCAAAATTAAATTTACACTTGAATGTGAACATAATAATCAAATAAACTTTTTAGATTTAACACTAATTCATAGTAATAATAAAATAGAATTCAATATCTATAGGAAAACAACTAATTCTAACTCCACCATCCCATTCCATTCCAATCATCCTCTGTCACACAAACTAGCATCCTACCATTCAATGATTCACAGAGCATTTTCCATTCCACTTTCCAATATTCACCTAAATGAAGAAATAAATAAAATCTTATCCATTTCAAAAATGAACGGCTTCCCCACAAATTTAATCAAATCACTTATAAATAAAAAACGATATAAAACCACAATGGCTCACATTTACCCAAAAACCCAAACTTTAGAAAATAAAAAATTCATTTCATTAACCTATTTTGGCAAAACATCCAATAAAATTGCACACATTCTCCGCAAACAAAATCAACAAATTGCCTTTAGACCATCTGCAAAGTTATCAAATATTTTGTTTAACTCAAAGGACAAAATTGACCACACAAAAAAATTGGGTGTATATGAGATACAGTGTTCCGAATGTAATAGTGTCTACGTAGGTCAAACTGGACGCAGCCTGGAGAAACGATATTCGGAACATTTCCGGGCCGTCAGACTGCAGCAGAACCACAGCTCATTCGCCAACCATATTCTAGAAAGGAAACATCAATTCCCGGAGACAAGCAAAGTGAAAATTTTGCACAGCTGTACAAAAGGTTCGAGGCTAAACCTATTAGAAGCGGCCGAAATTTATAAACGCACCAGAAATCCCAAAATTAATCTCCTCAACGAACAAACGGACCTAATCCCCACCCCGCTCTTCAGGCAGCTCCCGGCAATCTAATTAGAAATTCATAATTTATAATCCGTCACCCTCCTTTGGAAATTTTCACTAATCTCTCGCCGGTATAAATGTACTTCCTCAACAATTTTGTACTCACTTGATAATGACTGTAACAGGTCGAAACTTAATGCATCAATTACATCAAGATGTTTTCCTAATACTTGGAAGAAAACTGCCATTACTCCTGTGATTACCTGTAGCAATCTTATCAAATTTTTCTAAGATATTTGAACAAATAGTAAACTATTTTCTGTATAACCATGTAAAAAAATATATTTCACTTCTTCAACATGGGTGCGAAGGTCGAGCTTAACTAAGCTGGCTTCAATTACGCAAAATTTTAGCTAAAGCCTTGATAATAGAGGTCAAATGGATGTTATCTATTCAGATCTATCAAGTGCGTTCGATACGATTGATCATAATATTTTACTTAAAAAACTTAGTCAATTTGGTTTTACAGAACACACCATTACATTTTTGTCATCATCAATTGTTATTAAGCCATGATGTTTGATCCTTGTCAGCTCATCGAGATAAATTTAATGCCGAATTTTTGTTCAAATTAATTCATAATATTATTGATTGCCGTTATATGCTAAGAAATGTGACTTTTTATACTTCAACACTAGTATTTAGAAATATACCTACTTTCAAGTTACCATTTGCAAAAACTAATGCCTTAAGTAAGTCATATGTGCCACAATGCAAATAAGCATTTTAGTGACATATTTATTGGTGATGGTCAGACCTAAAAGTTCCAACGCTGAGTTTTTTCAATTATTTTGTTTGTAATTTAGTATTTTTTTAGCGGATTTTTTATATTATTATTTATTGATACAATTTGATTATATTTACTTTTTTAAATCATTTCCCTGTGTTGGTTCTTCAGTTGGAAAATAAACAAATTATTTTTATTATTATTATTATAATAATTATTATTAGATATTACTTCCAGTTGTAAAATCAATAAATTAGATTACAAAATATACAAAAAGTCTACCACCAATAATTGTAAACAATGTACACGAGTAAAACAGACAGCCTTCGATTATTTTAGTAAACGTTTTTATTTATGTTCAAAATCAATTTTATAATAAAGCTGTACTGAAGAGATTGAAATATCGAAACACGTGTCTACAGATGGTTATAAAATTGAGTATTGAAATATTTAATTGCTTTTGCTAATTTATTTTTAATTACATCAAGCTAAATTCATTTCTTGTTCCAAATTACCATAGTATAGTCACTCACAAACTATTTTAACGTACATTCAATCATTTTTAGGTCATTTTACAGAAAGAAATACGTTCAAACTAGTGTTGCTTTGATAGCCTTGCTCTTTTGTAACACGAAAATTACTTTTGTATTATTCAATGTCTGTCGAAGTATTAGCTAGAGATGTAGTTGTTTCAAAAGTGATTTTTTCTTGTAGCCTTAATAAGACTCATTTGTTGTAGATTTTACGAAAATATTTTCGTGTTTTGTCTATTTATTACTTTATTTACATATAGGAAGGCGGTCGCGGATTTATTTACTTCGAAATCTGCAGTTTGAGGAGAGAATTGCTAATAAAAGGATTATGGACCAGTATTATAGGAAGCACCACTGATATTAGGGGATGGAACTAGATATGTAAGACATATTTTGTTTTTAAGGAGAGATTGAAACATTTTACCAAGGACAGGAAGTAATTTTATTGGATGGTAACTATTTGGATGGAGGAGATCGTTGTCAGGTCAGGTTTAATTTTTCTACTCTGGTAGAATATTTTGGGTATGGTAAATATATTTGTATAACCTTTTGATGTAGAAGTGGATATGAAAAGAAGGTACTTCACGATCAGCCTTGGAATACCATCATAATCAGGAGCTGTGCTTTTGCCGCGGTTTAATATTTCGTAGTCAATCTTCTTAATTTCGTTGTTTAATGTGCATGGGATTTGCGAACCATATATATCAACTTGATTTTGAAAGTTGGCTTCAAATTTCAAAATGGAGCAAAAATTAGGCTAGGTTCTATGATCTAGGATGATTAAGTATCTGATAATTAAGTTAATGCTTGTTGCGCTACACTCTTGATGGGACAGATATTACTATTAGGTGGAGAATAACACTTGTTTTGTTCCATATTGTTTTTATTTTCAGTTGCCTGACACGTGTTTCGGTCTACGCAGACCATTATCAAAGTTAAAACTAATTACAAATGAAAAATGTACAACCATATATACTGAAGCAGGTAATTAATTGATGGACAGCCCCGCGATTAAAATGCTGTCGGCCTGGATTAGCTCCAGTTGGTTGTTAAGGACGTTAATCCCCTTGTCGATTGCCCTCTAGATCTCTAATCCCTCCAACAGGTTAAGCTTTCTTCCCTTCTTGCAAAATTTAATCGCCGACATCTCTCCGCTGTGGTGTCCGGTGTTAATGCAATGTTCGGATAATCCTGATTAATTCCGTCCCTAATTGATTTTTTATGCTCTTTATAACAGACCTCAAAATTTCTGCCTGTTTGACCTATGTATATTCCCTTGCAATGAAAACATTATATCTTGTACACGCCTGATCGCTTTTGTTTTTCCTTCGTCTCGATTTTGTTGTTGACTGTTGACTAAATAACATAACTTTGGACTATTTTCTCTCGGACATCATAGAGAAAATTAACCAACAGGCACATAAACATTACACTACACAAAGGAAAAAACTTAAAAACCTGAAAAATACCACAACAAAGAAACATGACATACAAGTGAAATCAACTCATAGATTCTACCCACGTATGATAAACCTGTCGGATACAATCTTTAATCAGGAGGAAGTGAATTTACTGGAAAAAGGACTAAAATACTCCCCCACGCCATCTAAACTGAATGAACAATTTGAAAATTGGCAATAGACACGGAATTGGCATTAAACAGAGTCGGTAAAACAAGCAATCTGGACAAAGTGCCCTTAATGAACATTATAAGGAGAGACCTCAATAAAGAAAAATCCACCAGAAAAAGAAATAATCCAGAAGAGAAAATCATTAAACAAATAATAAAAAAAATGCGAAGACGATGACCTCATCATATCCAAAGCCGATAAAGGAAACACGATTACAATACAGAAGAAAATACAATACGTAGAGAAAGTAGAAGCATTCATAGAAGAGAGTAAATTCAACCTTTTAAATAATGATCCCACAATAAAATATCAAAAAGAAATAGTCGAGGCGATAAAAACAACAAAAAATATCCCAGAGGAGCATAAATACAGATTAAAGGAAATGAACCCAACATTTCCAATCTTCTATGGGTTGCCAAAAATTCATAAACTTGATATGCCGATTCGACCAGTGGTTTCTTATTGTCAAGCTCCTACGTATAAAGTATGCTCATATATAAATCATCTTCTATCAGAACTTATACCGTGCAGATCAGCCTACTCCATAAAAAACACTAGTGAATTTGTGACAAAAAGCCAGAATATCAAATTAAACAAAAAAGTTATATTAGTTTCGTTCGACGTAAAAAGTCTATTTACCTTCATTCTGGTTGCAGAACTAAAAAGTACAATCAAAGAGGGATTGCAACAGAATCACCGCAGCAACTAGAAATATACAAAATAATAGATATCTGCCTAGCACAGAATTATTTTAGGTTCAACAATAAATTCTACACACAAGGAGATGGTTAACCCATGGGAGCCCCAACATCAACCATGTTTGCGGAAATTTTTATGAAATCGTTCGAGGATAAATTGTTTAAACGAATCAACACAACATTAATAAAAAATATCTTATTCTGGTGCCGATATGTTGACGATGTATTTTGTATTTGGGGGGATCATACCGGCAATTAGATGCCTTCTTGTCAGAATTGAACAAAATCAACAAGCAAATCCAATTCACCATGGAAAAGAAAGAAAACGGAAAAATAAACTTCCTGGATTTAACGGTAGAAGTAATTCAGAATAAACTTCAATATTCAATTTATAGAAAACCAACCACTACAGACACTATAATTCCCAGTGATTCCTTTCAATCAGTACAAATTAAACAGTCTGCACTTAACTCGTACATACACCGGCTAATTACAACACCAATGGATAAAAATAAATACAATGAAGAGCTCAACATCATACATGAGATTGCCAACAAAAATGGTTACAAGAGGAGTACAGTCACGAAATGAATTAATAAAAAGAAACGAAATATGAAAACAACACTACAATATAGCACAAAACCGGACAAAGAAGAAAATATATATGCATCTATTCCATTTTTAAAAAATACCAGCACAAAAATCAAACAACAGCTAAAATCGCACAATATACAGACAATTGTCGTCAATAGATCTAATTTAGGAAGAAGACTAGTGAACAACAAAATCGAGATGAAGGAAAAACAAAAGCGATCAGGCGTGTACAAGATAGAATGTTTTAATTGCAAGGGAATCTACATAGGTCAAACAGGCAGAAATTTTGAGGTCTATTATAAAGAGCATCAAAAATCAATTAAGGACGGAGAAACAACATCAGGATTATCCGAACAGTGCATTAACACCGGACACTACATGGGAGAGATGTCGGCGATTAAATTTTGCAAGAAGGGAAGAAAGCTTAAC
The DNA here is from genome assembly GCA_963969525.1 of Ontholestes murinus. Lineage (NCBI taxonomy): Eukaryota > Metazoa > Arthropoda > Insecta > Coleoptera > Staphylinidae > Ontholestes > Ontholestes murinus. Next base: position 62,524,586 of record OZ018388.1, read on the forward strand.
CTATTGGAGGGATTTGAGATCAAGAGGACAATCGACAAGGGGATTAACGTCCTTAACAACCAACAGGAGCTAATCCAGGCCGACAGCATTTTAATCGCGGGGCTGTCCATCAATTAATTACCTGCTTCAGTATATATGGTTGTACATTTTTCATTACTTTCTCTATATAGTAAAATGGTGATGTGGCCATCATAGTAGTTTCCCTATATTTTTCTCGAAAACTATGAGGTTTACGCAAAAAAGTTATTCTTAATAATTTATTCAATTCTAAATTCTCTACAATTACTTTTAATGTAACTTTTACGTAACTCCAATAGTTTATTAGTAATTTTCAAAAAATGTCAATATATTCAATTTTTATTTTTTTTCTCGAAAGTAAAGAATTTTATGAAAAATATGTTTAAATAAAATTTGTTCAGTTTATTATTCCCTTTAACTTTTGTTTGTACCGTTTTTAAAAATATGTCATATTTAGAAAAATATGACCAAAAAAACAAAAAACGTCTCGAGTAAACACCCACTTCCGGTTTATGAATGTTTACCAAAAGCTTTTCAGTTCCAGTTTTTAACGATAAAACCTTAAGTTTACAGTTTCATCTCAATAGGATGTTTCGTTTTTAAGATACAGCGCCCACCGACAGACACACAGACACACAGACACACAAAAACATTTTCCAGAAATTAGTGCAATGGACTCAGGGGGGCCCAAAACGGATATTTCCGCAAAAAAAAAATTTGAAAAAAAAATCACGAAAACAATAGTCCCCCTATATATACTATATAGGGAAACTAATAATATATAGTTATTTTCCCTATATAGTATACAGGGTCCTGCAACAGTGCGTCAAGCTTTCCTAGCGCCTTTCTCGTAAGAGATAGAAAAAAATGTTTCATATAAAAATTTATTGAATTAAAAATCTCTATGCCGTAAAATTATTTTAAAATATACAGGGTGTCCCAATTTTGCGTTATAACAAAAGCAAACATTTTTTTAAATGGAACACCCTGTATATTTTTTCATTTTATAATTTGAATAGTATTTTATAACTTAAACCTTTTTTTGGTTTTTAATTTCGATATGGCATTTCCGAGTTATTGACGTTTTTCTGAAAAAAAATGTAAAAAGCGGAGGTTCACAAAAAAAATTATTCTGATGTTGTATTTAAAATTTAAGAAATTTTCTTTTCCCTATGGATGGTCATAAGTACTGTTTATGTACCAGTGTTAAAAATTTTCACATTTGAGGAACCCTGCCTTTGTATCAGACACGCCATTTTCTAAAATTTCAAATTGTCGTAACTCTTTTTTTTTTAATGGAATCATATATTTTTTTAAATTTTATATTATTCTACATCTAATTTTCTACAAAAAATGTTAAGCATACCCTATACCTAAAAGTGATAATTTTCAAGATATAAAAGAATTTATATTTCAAACGGTCCTTGAATGCGAATTTGTTTTTGAATAGATAGCCATGACTGAAAAAAATGCATCTGTCAATTAAACAATTAGTTTGACATGTAAATGGGAGGTGTGAATTACAAAAAACAAAAGAAGAAAGCCTATCATCAACGAGGAACCAAAAAGACATTGGTGAAGGAACTGGCATAAGCGAGAGGTCAGTACAAAGCATTCTGAAGAAAAATCGATATCAAGCATATCATATTCAGTGCTATTGGTGATTCCTTATAAACAATTTCAGGTTTTGTTAGATCCTTAGATCTAGCAGGTCATTTGGTGGGTCCATTCCTACCAATCCACTGGTTGGGAAAAATGAAATGCCCTCACGTCTTGTGAAAATTGGGCAGGTGCTCCGTCTTGTTAAAACCACACCCTGTTTCTTGTTAGTTAGGGTACATTAGCTAACGTTCCGGGTAATTCAATTTGCAAGAAGTACAAATTCATAGACCTACTGAGATGGCCCTCGAAGAAATGTTGACCTACAACATGGTTTCCAAGAATTCCGCCCCAGACATTCGATGCTGATGATCAACTTGTCTCATAACATGCGGATTATCAGTTAAATAATAGTGAAAATTGTACCTATTGACAGATCCGTTGTTATGGGATGACGCCTCATCCGTGAATAAAATATATTGGAAAAACGAAAGATCCTCCTGTATTTTCTGTCTTCCCCAGAAACAAAATTCGGAACGAAATTGAAAATCAGTATTACTCAGTTCTTTATGTAGCTGAATATGATATGCTTGATATCGATTTTTCTTCAGAATGCTTTTTACTGACCTCTCGCTTATGCCAGTTCCTTCACCAATGTCTTTTTGGTTCCTCGTTGATGATAGGCTTTCTTCTTTTGTTTTTTGTAATTCACACCTCCCATTTACATGTCAAACTAATTGTTTAATTGACAGATGCATTTTTTCAGTCATGGCTATCTATTCAAAAACAAATTCGTATTCAAGGACCGTTTGAAATATAAATTTTTTTATATCTTGAAAAATATCACTTTTAGGTATAGGGTATGCTTAATATTTTTTGTAGGAAATTAGATGCAGAATAATATGAAATTAAAAAAAATATATGATTCCATTTAAAAAAAAAGAGTTACGACAATTTGAAATTTTAGAAAATGGCGTGTCTGATACAAAGGCAGGGTTCCTCAAAAGTGAAAATTTTTAACACTGGTACATAAACAGTAGTTATGACCAACCATAGGAAAAAGAAAATTTCTTAAATTTTAAATACAACATCAGAATATTTTTTTTTTGTGAACCTCCGCTTTTTACATTTTTTTCAGAAAAACGTCAATAACTCGGAAATGCCATATCGAAATTAAAAACCAAAAAAAGGTTTAAGTTATAAAATACTATCCAAATTATAAAATGAAAAAATATACAGGGTGTTTCATTTAAAAAAATGTTTGCTTTTGTTATAACGCAAAATTGGGACACCCTGTATATCTGAAAATAATTTTACGGCATAGAGATTTTTAATTCAATAAATTTTTATATGAAACATTTTTTTCTATCTCTTACGAGAAAGGCGCTAGGAAAGCTTGACGCACTGTTGCAGGACCCTGTATATAGGGGAAGTATTGTTTTCGTGCGTGAAAATATCTGTGGGCGCTGTATCTAAAAAACGAATGATCCGTTTGAGATGAAACTTTAAACTTAAGGTTTTTAATTTTCGAGAAAGAAAATTAAAAATTGAAAATTTTGACATTTTTTGCCAATTTCTACTAAACTATTGAAGCTACATGAAATTTGTATAACAAATAATTGCAGAGAATTCAAGAGTGAACAAATTACTAAGAATAGCCTTTTTGTGTATACGTCATAGTTTTCGAGTAAAATATAGGGAAAGTACTATGATGGCCACATCACCATTTTTACTTTCCCTATATACGAAGTATATATATAGGGGAAGTATTGTGATCGTGATTTTTTTTGAAAATTTTTTTTTACGGAAATATCCGTTTTGAGGTCCCCTGAGTCCATTAAACTAATTTCTGGAAAAAAAAAAATTGTGTCTGTGTGTGTGTCTGTCTGTCTGTCTGTCTGTCTGTCTGTCGGTGGGTGCTGTATCTCAAAAATGACTGATCCGATTGAGATGAAACTTTAGACGTAAGGTTTTATCGTTAAAAACTGGAACTGAAAAGCTTTTGGTAAACATTCATAAACCGGAAGTGGGTGTTTACTCGAGACGTTTTTTGTTTTTTTCCAATATTTTTTTTAATATGAAAAATATTACAAAACTTTTCAAACAAAAGTTAAAGAAAATAAGAAACTGAACAAATTTTGTTAAAATATATTTTTCATAAAATTCTTAACTTTTGAGAAAAAAATAAAAATTGAAATTTTTGACATTTTTTGCCAATTGCTAATAAACTATTGAAGCAAGATGAAAGTTATATAACAAATAATTGTAGAGAATTTAAAATTGAATAAATTATTAAGGATAACCTTTTTGCATAAACAGCATAGTTTTCGAGTAAAATATAGGGAAAGTACTATGATGGCCACATCACCATTTTTTGTAATTAGTTTTAACTTTGATAATGGTCTGCGAAGACCGAAACACGTGTCAGGCAACTGAAAATAAAAACAATATGGAACAAAACAAGTGTTATTCTCCACCTAATATCTGATAATTGTTTTTTGGATAGTGAAGACTATTACGAGAATTACGTCAACACGTGACGTAAAACCATCAATAAGTTATTTATAAAGATTAATATCAGATAATAATTAAAAATTGAAACCAAACCAATCAACAATTGAATTAATACAAAAATTGTTTACCACATGATAAGAAATAAATTAATTCATCTTTAACTTCAAACTTTACGGATAAAATTCATATACATTTGCTATAAACAAATTTTAATTTACAGTTAAAGAAAATATGATACCACCACAGGCCACTTTATTGTAAAGAGAACCTGATCTAAGAATTAAGGATGATTTAGATAGTATGTGTTCTATACTATGACCGTGGAGTGTGACTCTCAAACCAATTAGAATTTGGAGAATATGAGGGTCCATAGTGAATAATAAAAATAAATCGTTGAAGGTTATTTCCAAGGATGCGACTGAAGTTCTCATGACTCATGACAATGAGAAAAAACATTTTTGTGCCGATCGTACTCAGAAGCAAAAGGAATATTTCCGTCTAAAATGAAATGAATATACCAGAAGGAATAATAATATAATAGGCAACGTAAATATAACCAAAAATTGAAGAGATTTAATGGTGGCCATTAACTGGCTTGTATTTATGATGTAATTATAATTACAGAAACCTGGCTCTACGAAAACATAACTAATAGTCAGTTGAATATATCAAATTATGTTTTATATCGTACTAATCGTGCAATAACTTGAGATATAATAGGCGGCGGTGTAATGCTTCTTGTGAAGAAATGTTACCAGAGTCATATATTAATTTATAACAATGAGTTAGAACATATTTTATTAACGTATATGTAAATAGAAAAAAACACGAAAATATTTTCGTAAAATCTACAACAAATGAGTCTTATTAAGACTACAAGAACAAATCACTTTTGAAACAATTACTTCTCTAGCTAATACTTCGACAGACATTGAATAATACAAAAGTAATTTGCGTGTTACAAAATAGCAAGGCTATCAAAGCAACACTAGTTTGAACGTATTTCTTTCTGTAAAATGAACTAAAAATGATTGAATGTACGTTAAAATAGTTTGTGAGTGACTATACTATGGTAATTTGGAACAAATACGTATATGGTATGTAAGTAAGTCGGAATATATTATTGGTGGTATCTATGTTCCTCCAAATTCATAAGTTGATCATTACAAGTCGTATAGTTATTTTTTAATGATTACAATTACAATTATTGGGATTGCTTGTAGAATAACGACAACATTGGATATAAACATTTTAATTGATTGCATTGATTTCTTATATATTTCACAACTTATTACATTATCCAATTCTCGAGGATGGTTCTTAGATTTCATTTAATCGAATATAAAATATATAATTGTAGCTACTTGTAAGAGTTTATTGAATGAATCTTTTCATCATTATTCATATGAGTTACTGTTTAATTTTAAAACTGTTACTTCAATATAAATATGTCGTTAATAAAACTGACACATATCCTAATTGGATGAATAATGAATTAAGAAGAATATTTGACTTAATTTAGCCAATTTTCATAGAATATGCAGACAATTTAGTACTTCTCACCACAATCAACATCTTTATTATATCATTACCAAGATAACTTCTCGAACTAAATATTATGGTCAAAGGTCGTAACCATTTTAAAAAAGAAATTATCGATTATGGAATATGATGCATTATGCTGCAAGGTACATTGAAATTTTGAACCATTTCATGAAACATCTACACAGGGTAAGACCACAGTACGAATACAAGGTTCATGGTTTCTTGTTCATGACAATGCTCGCCCTCATACAACCAACATCGTCAAATAATTCCTGGCAAAATGGTTGCAAGGTCGTAATCTGTTAATTTAAGCACTTTTTGCAAAAAGGAGATTTTTCCGTTAATAAATTTATTAGTATTATTATTATTATTATTATTAAGTGAATAGTATGAATTACAATTTCTTGTGTTTATTCAGAACTTGTTTATTAATAAATCAACAATTTATTTAATGAATAAGTTAATTCGACGTAATAAAGCAAGTCCATAAACATTTGAAACACTAACCACTTTTATGTATTTAAATGATAGAATAGACTTAATAGCTAAACACACCTTGGTAAGCTGTGAGATTGTTTTATGATGCTCATTGATTGCGAAAAAACTAGACTGTTGTAGCTGGAAAATTGTCGTGTTCCAGCTAGACACTTCAGTTGTTGCCTAATCACATTTTTCTTTTTTGAACAAAACAGTTCACTTTTTACGAAGTCTATGGTTTTATAGAGATAAATAGTTTTTGTTTAGAATCTTGTAAATAATATACGGTTTTTCTTAAATTGTTAGCGAAGAAAATGTACCAAATAGCCCGTTAGGATAAATAAATTTGGCAGCGTTGACAACAAAGTAGCGGCATTTTTAAATCTACCAAATCAGAATTACGGGCCATTGTCTGAGACGATCCTCAGCAACCATTCTAGTAGACTCCAGTGTAAATATTACTGTACTAAAACACGGCGGATAGCAGAAGATTATATTCGCCATTCATTCAATAATAAAATTCAAAATGGTAGTCAAATTTTACGTACTATTGAAGACAATGAAGATAACCATATTGAGAACCACGGCAAGTTAAATTTTACCATCTGTTATTTAACTAAGTCCAGTGTGGCATTAGAGGCTAACAGGGATTTTAGGTTACGTCTGAAGCATAAACAAGCAGTACAAAATATCTGGCTCCAGCAAGAATATTTGAAATGATGCATAGTACCCAGATATGTTAAAATCAAAATGGAGACCAGCATCATCGCCGGAAAAAAAACTAAAAACAGCAGCAGAGAAATGAAGGATTAAAGAAGAATTAAAAGTCTGGTTGAAGATCCTGCACACAGAAGAACTTCTATTCGATCTACACACAGTAGAGTTCGACCTACTACGATTATGTGAGGAGCAAATTGAGTGCCACAATACACAAAAGACGAACAATCTAAAAGAAGAAGATCGAAAAATTACAATAAAAATAGTAAGTTATTAACTTAGCAAATAATCACTTTGCAAATCAAAAGAACTCCCTATTAGGACTAGGCCTTATGTATTCACTTCATATATTATATTATAATTTTAGTATCAGAAAAATTCCTTAGAAATGTCATTCTCAATGAATTAAGCAAATATAAAATTACAAATTTCATTAAACAAGCCACATTGAATTATGAATGAAATTTATTACAAAATAATTAGAAACATAAGACAGAAAATAAAATCTGATAATTTAATTATAACCAAATTGGATAAAGGGAATTCTAAAGTTATCCTTAATAAACAAAATTATATTCAAAAGGTTGAAATTTTAATAACAGCTCAAATACAGAGTACTCAAAAAAGATCAAACTAGCAAATTTGTAAAAATAATTTAAAGAATTAGAAAGAGAGTCCGACAGCATTCTGTCTCGGCGAATGTACATCCATAAACCGGAACAATAAATAAGACGGGTAGTTACATATGTAAATTAACCAGTACATAATATTTAATAAACTTAATATACTTAACCTCACGAACAGTTATGTGATGCTTCTGTTAGACTATGGTTTTGATTTGGTCGTCATCAAGTTCGTTGGGCCAACCAGAATGTTGTTCGTAAACTGAACTTACCTGTAATAAACGAAAAAACAGACCTATTATTATTTTCTTTGTTTAATGCGTTATAATATTGAATGCCTCGACGGTAAAATTGAAATATTAGAAGTTTAACAATGACAAGCTCAATTGTCAAAACCACAGTCGCTAAAATAAATATAAGTGTAATAACGATAAATCATTCATTTAATTGCAATTATTTAAAATGCAAACTATTAGTAAACTAATATAGGATTAATAATCGAGTAATATTATTTATTTCTGTAATTTTTAAATTATTTTTTTTTTTTATTTATGAAGAAGACACGATGATTTTGTTGTACGATTTTAAATAAAATGGTAAAACAAAGTCATCGTGTCTCCTTTTTTATCATATTCAAGATGTACCATAAAGGCAACGCCTCCACATTTATTGTAGTTATTATTTTACACTAAGCATTAAGTTTTAAAAACATCTCAAGTCACCCTAAAGTTGGAACTAATTTCTATTCTGATATTCAATCAATAATTAAGGTGCAGGAAATATTAGAAAGTGTAACATTTACAAGTCATATTAATGGAAAGTATCATGTTTATATTTATCTAAATCTAGAATTCAAGCACAATTAGTTCAGATTCAAACTTGATTTATATTCTAACGTATGATTAAAGATGGTAGTTTCAGATTTCACATTCAGTTTATTTTTTTCAAGCACGCCAAAGTACTCCGACACAAAATTTATGTCAACCATAATCTTGAGAAAAACATCTTAATCTTATTGTGGAGTGAAACTGCAATGCACTCTTACACGCCATAACTCATTGACTAAAGAAATCTCTGTCTTGAATTCGGCGGCAATTTTTTGCTTGTCTGCGCACATAATATTATTCATTTACAAGTCGGTAGTGGTAACGTAAATAAATTTGCATCGTAATGATTATAGAAGCGTTTTTTTAACAGATGTATGAATGTCTTGGCATTGATGTCATCAATGATTTTCTCATCAAGGTTTTTATTAAAATCTAGGTTAATTACGTTTGTTTTAAATATTTAATGTCCGCATGCAAATTTTATAATTAGATATGGGATTAGAAATAGTTCTCACTGAAAATTTTGTGTTACCGTTGGTACACATTTCTTTTTCTATTAAAATTCAAAGAAAGTGATCTCAGGGGTATTATTTATTTTATCCAATATGCAAACAAACATATTCATAATATTTTTTGTAAAAATTTTGATCGCATTTGGAAAGTTTTGGATTCATAAAATATGTGTTTTTCTATTAGCACCTTCTATTATTCTGATGACAAAGTCTCTATTAAAAACGATTCATCAAATGATTTGCCAAAAATGGCAAGCCGGTCTAAAGCCACAACAATTTTTTATTATAATTATTTATTTATTTTTACTTTAATTTATATTATTTTCGAATCGATTGATCAAACATATGAAAATCGAATATTAATCGTAAAATAGAAAAAGCTTTATTATAGCGGAATTAGCATTGGTTTATCAGACAATTACTTTCCTTTTGGTACGAATGGCCCAAATTACTCGTAAATCTCGCACTGTTCTACATACAGTAATGGTATTCAGGCATGCATGGCTTCGTTTCGTTTTAACAGACATAATTGCAATGACACTTGCACTCCTGAAATACATTTTATTGCCATTGTAACCGTAATGTACTATTGTAATATTGTTACATATTATAACATTTAATTCTCTTACATAAGATCTTTTATTATCAGCCTTTAATATTAAGGTGACACAATATAATTGTAAATTTTGTAACAATGCGTTTTATTGTCGCTTTAGTAGTTATGGATTTGTGGGTTTAAGTTAAGTAATAGTTATTTTTTTACCTTTGTTTATCTTCTATTGTTAACTGGCCCTTAACTAAAAATTGTGACTGCCACATATCATTAGCTGTCCGAGTTTATTTATTTGTGGATTTCATTATAAATTATTTATTATACGATGGCAAAATATATGGGGCCTTATAAAAATTGGAACCATGAAGTATGTTTTATTTAAGTAACGATAAACTAAAATATTATTCGAAAGAAGACCGTAAACCGAATGGTGATTTGTGGAAATCAAAGAATTGTTTACTTAATGATGATTCTGGTGAATGCGATTTAAATTTAACACTGGTCGGTGTGTATTAGATTCTGATAATACTAATTTCAATCTCAATTCGATCGAATCTATTCGCAGTGTTTTTAAAGACGAATACCATTAAAACTTGAAATTTATAATGCGATACGTGAATTAAGACATGATATTTATGAATGAATGAATGATTTGTTGCGGTGGAGATGTTGCAAGAATTAATCGTGTTGAAAATTCCTTGAAAAATCTGGGAAAGGCAAATATTGACAAAAGTAATATCAATATTCTCTCTAGTGGCGACTTTAATGTTTTTAATGAAGTGAATGAAAGAGCGTCATAAACGCAAGTACAATTTAATTTATAATTTTATAATAATTTATTTAACGGGGGCCATTTCATACAGTAACATACATACATATATAGATTTAATGGTATATAATGTCATGAAATCTCAAACATCTACTCCTCTAGAAAAAGAACAAAATGATACCTTTGCAATTAAATCAATTTTGTCGCCTATTAAAATTTTCGGAGTCGGTTCGGGCCAATCAAGTCAGGCTCAATAAACGTTCCCGCAGGGGTGGTTGACGTGCACAGCCATTTGGGAGTAGCGACCCCACCCCACGTACCCGAGCCTTACACTGCATATACACGCACATCACACATACACATACACCCACATACTCATCGACACACACACATCAAGGACGCTGACCGACACCCTACACCCCGTGAAGTAATGCCAGACGGCGGTTCCTCGGGGTGGCAGGGCGACTTGGGGAGGTGGTATTTAGTAAGTATACCTGTTCTGGGGAGTTTCACACTCCGTCTATACACACATCACACACACACACACACACACACACACACACACACATCACACATCACACACACACATACAACCGATTGGTCTCCGTTACGGCCTATCGGGAGTAACCCTTCGGGCCCTGATCAGGAAGTACGTATTGGACATGGAGATCGGAATCCGTGTTACTTCGGGGAACTGGGGTAGGTTAGAATAACCGAGGGTATACCCGTTCTCAGCGTTCCGGCCCGCCCTCTTACGTACGATGCGCTGGCAAAAAAACTTACATGGCAACTATTGAAACCAAACCGGAGAAGGACTTGCCAGAGTCGAGGAAGTAGGCGTTCTTAGCACTTGGCAAGAAGATCATGGAGCTCCAGGGGTATGTGAAGCCGCGGAGCAACGTGCATCACGAGATCAAGCGTTTGACGGCGACCATCACAGGAAGCTATACGAGGACTACGCGGACAATGCGGAGGAGCAGCTGCCTGCGGACAGCGGCGACTCACACACAAACATCGCCTGGGCGTGCTGAGCCGGAGACAGCAGCCGCGGATACACAGACCACTCCGAGTCTGAGAACTCACCGCGAGCGAAGACCGACGAAGAAGAGAAAACCGGCGGGGCTCCTGAGCTGACGAAGAAAAAGCGCGTTAAGCCTAACCAAGGTAAGAGAGGACTGCAAATCGGAACCCCGTCAACTATGGCTAAATCCGTTGCTACACTGAGTGAACAGTCCGTATCGATGGAATGGCAGGTAGTTGCGAAGCGTAAACCGAGAGTCCCGAAGCCTAGGCCTCCTCGTCCGGACGTCGTCATAGCATCAAACAGGTCAGGAAGAATGCGTCCGGAAACTTGTTGCTGAAATTAAGAAACTCTGCGGTAGTTTAATCCGGCAGCTTGGCGAGTTAGCGATCGTGGAGACCCAGACTGACGAGTCGACGCTTTAGGTTTTGATGACCTAGACGAGCGCTGCTCCAACTACCTACAGACCTGACCTGGCAAGCAGGGCAGTGGAAAACAGCCGCGTGCGAATTGGCCAACTGGCGCATCAGGAGAAAAGTCGTCGTCGGGAAGTGCACCTGGCACGCGACTGCCAGGGGACAGACATATCCAAGTGGTGCCTCCGATGCAGTGAACCAGGCCACGTGTGTTAGGCATGCAATATTGCGGAGGCCCGGTACGTGCTCTTCGAGGGCAAGAGGAACCACCCGACGGGGAGCTTCGAGTGTCCGGCGTACCAAGCAGCGATGAGAGCAGCGGCGGGTAAGAGATGAAGTTTCTCCAGCTTAATCTCAACCACTGCGAGGCAGCACAGGTCTTGCTAACGCAAGCCGTGCGCGACCTGGACATCAACGTGGCCATCCTGTCGGAGCAGTATACAGACGTGCGGAGGCCGCGGGCTGATTTCTGACACCACTAGCCGCGCTTACTGAATGACTTGGCTGAGGACGCGCGACATCGGCATCCTCATATTATCGTAGGTGACTTCAACGCGTGGGCAGTCGAATGGAACAACAGAGAAACAAATAGAAGGGGTGAGGCTGTGTTGAACTTTGCAGCATCTCTGGACATAATCCTTCTTAACACCGGAGCAACTCCGACGTTCACCCGAAACGGCACTTCATCTACCATAGACGTGACCTTTACTAGTGCATTATACCCACAGCGACTACCAGGCCATAGTCTTCGAAATTACTGCAGATGGTGGACCAAGAGCTAGGAAGTTTCCAGCACCAGCGAAGTGGAATGCCAGGTCCTTTGATTGCGAAACGTTCCGGGTCCTGGTGAAGGAGGACGTATAGCTCGCGGGGCCCGCTGAGCGAATATTCGCGCAATTGATGACAATGGTGACTGACGCCTGCGATGCTGCCATGCGAGGAAGTTCCAGGAGAACTGTAATGTCGCGACTGAAAAGCCGACTTACCTCCTCACCGTCCTGCTCAGTTTTTCTGGAACGGATAGGGGCAACCCTGTTTCCAGCTCAGCCGGGTCACAACTACGCCAAGGAAGTGCCGCCTGATCATCACTACGACGCAACGATTATCACCGATGCTTAGCTGCTTAAATCCTATACCAGGATTGGGCACTAGAAGGCACCAGGCCTTGACTGCGTCCCTAACGTCGCTCTCAAGGCTGCCATCAGGTTCCGACCAGATGTCTTTCTTAGGACTTACAATGCCTGTATTGCGGAAGGAGTCTTCCCGCCCAGTAGGGAAGACCCAGTGTCGTCCTTCCAAAATCGAAGAAGCCTCCGGACGAGCCTTCATCGAATCGTCCGATTTGCCCGCTGGACACAGCGGGAAAGGTACTGGAGGCAACCGACTAGAGGAGTTCACCGAAGGCGCTTAAGACCTGTCGCCCAATCAGTACGGGTTTCGGAAGGCGAGGCCCACTATCGATGCCATAGACGCTGTCATTGATATCGCGCTCAAGGTCATCGCTGGAAAGCAGTCGAAGCGAAGCAGTACTGCGCCGTTGTCACACTGAATGTTTTCAACGCTTTCAACTCGGCCACCTAGGACTGTATACAGGCGGAAAATGTCTTCTGTTTATCGTAAGAGTGCACTACGGGTGAGCCGAGTATTCCGCACGGTGTCGTACGACGCCGTATGTGTGATTGCCAGCATGATGCCAATACGCCTTCTGGCAGAGGAACTTGTGGAGGTCTATCGGCACAGGCGCGAAGACCCGGCTACGGATCGACGCGTTATCGACGGCGACACTAGACGGCGATGACGGAGCGTTGGCAGCGACTGTGGAATGCATCACCCAGAGGGCGGTGGACGCACCGGCTTATCCCGGACGTCACAGCATGGACAACGAGGCACCCAGTTCCTGACGGGGCATGGCTGCTTTCTGGTCTACCAACTCCGATTCAGGCTGTAGGACGACGAAGCATGTCCCGCCTGCCACCCTGTGCCGGAAGAAGCGGAGCACGTGCTGTTCATTGTCCGCGTTTTGAGGAGGAACGGAAGATACTGCGGCGGCATGTCCGGCAGCTGTCTCCGGAGATTATCGTTGGAGAGGTGGTGGCAAGGTAGACCGCGTATGGCGCGGTGTCCAGCTTCGCAGCCTTGGTCATCAGAAAGCTCCGCCGGGTGGAGAAACTGATGAGAGGCCAGCCCGTGGCATAGAAGAGTTCGAATATCCAATACGGAGGGATGTTGACGGCCAGTATACCCCCACGAAGTAATGCCTGACGTCGTTTCCGCGGGGTGGTAGGGCGACATGGGGAGGTGGTTTTTAGTGGGTATATCTGTTCTGGAGAGTCCCACTTTTTATGTAAAACTGTTAGTAATATTTCAAATAATTATAATAATTCAAAACTTATTTTGTGAGGCGGTTTTAAGTTCCCATCAGCATGGTGGGCTAATGATAATTTAGGTCTCGTCTTTGTCAATTCTAACCCTAAATCTGCAAATTTACTAGTTTCACGTTTTAGTTATCACAATCTTCAACAGTTATGCCAAATTTCAAAGGATTTCGTTTTCAAAAGTAATAGATCCAATTCTTCCTATTTCCTTATTGCTTTTCAAAGAATTTCAACGATTATATTAAGTCTATTAGTTATGAAGGGATACATACCCTTCATGATTTCTCAAAAACTGATTACTCGTCTTTAAACCAGCATCTTGCGTCAGTTGATTGGATCAATCTCTTAAATATCCATGATATTGATGCTATGATTGAATTATTATATTATATTCTGTATAATGCCGTGACTGTGTTTAAACACGTTTAAAGCGCACAAAATATCCTTGTAGGTATAATAGAGAACTTATTAAATTTATAATGATAAGAAATGATGTGCTAACCTTTTTGCAAAATTCTTCTCATATATTTATTCTTATAATAAACCGACACATTCACCTGGGTTTAGTAAAACTAATGTTATTATCGATACTCCTTGGAATATTTATAAATTCGAAATTTTTAACGGAATCAAACTAGGTAGAATGTCATCAGGGCCTGGGATGACATTCTACCTAGTTTGATTAAAAATTGCTTTTTTTGGCTTCACGTTTGTTTATTATTTTTAATTATTCTCTTGACAAAAGTGTTTACCTGTTGTTCGGAAACGAACTTATGTAATTCTTATTTTCAAATTTCGTAAGATATTTGTAATTATAGAGGTGTGGCCGTGCAGTATACTAAACCTAAATTGTTTGATATATATATATATATATAGATGAGGATGGTAGATCTTTTATAAACTAGCCACTTGATCATCACCATAACTACTAGTATTTTTTAGTTTGTTACTTTTCATGACCTCTTCTTCACTGGCTGGAACAAAACTTACATCTTCAACAAGTGCAAGCAAGCTACTTCGTTTTAAATGCTTCTTTTAAATTCAAGTAACCGAAGACTTTTTTTTGATAGACTGAAAAAAATATTTAGAACAAATTTTGTAGTAGATAGCATGGCGATTTTATAAATGTTTTACTTTTAAAAATCAATGAAGTTGATATCAAAATATTTTGTTTTGTAATTTTTGATCGGTCGTCATTTTGTTAGTTGAAACAATAAAAATATACAATACAATGAAATACAAATGTTCTAGAGAGCCTAAAGCTACTTTTGAAACTTTTTAGTTTTTTAAAATAGTCCTTCAAATAAGGGAGTTATAGCGATTTGTAAAAAAAAACCAGAGAACTCCAATAACTCCGAACCAGAGTATCAACACCCTGTATATAGATATTTCCAAGGCCTTTTAGAGAGTATGTCATGTTACTCTAATATCCAAATTGGAATCGTACGGTTTTAGTCAGTCCATTATTGCCTGGTTTCAAAATTTCTTAAGTGATCGTTCGTAATGTGAAAATAAAAAGTCATCTATTTAAAATCTTTCATGTTTCATGTACGATCCAAACACAGACTTCCACAGAAACAACTAGAAGCAGACCAGTCACACGCAGCCAAACAAGACGTAATGCCAGAGGGGGGACGCCGACAGGTATAAATAAACCGCCGACTAGACAGCAGCCCATTACTTACATGAATGTTCCAAGAGAAACCACTTGAAAAAGATGATAGAGAGCTCATCGAAACGCCGTGAAAACTTTCCACAAACCACGCGGAGGATAACCCGAAAACCAAATGTAACATATCACATCCGCGAAAACATCAAATTAAACATAATACACCTCTACGGCGAGGATATTTTCCAAAGAACCAAGAAATTCGAACTACTTTGAGAAAGAAAGGCTACCCTGCTATCTGGCCTGGCTTTCCTTCGGCGATGCAGAGACAAAAACGTTATTCCTACGTGCTGCAAACTAAGTTTCCATACCAGTACACCAAGGACACGTCGAATTCTAAACAAGGCAAGCGCCAGCATACTTAGAGAACTAATAAACACGAAGAAAACCAATATAGACAAAACCGTAAAAGAACTACTAAACGAGCACTTATATAAAATCGACACCATCTCCGAGTTCAATGCCAAATCCAAACAAATCCAGAAAACCAATAGACAAAATGAATAAAGATCACAAAAGACTGCCGGCCATAACAAAGCCCAAAACAGTATTTAACCTATCAAACCACGTCCTCGACCAAGCATCCATATGTATCTTAGAAAATGGACCTAATTTCGCATTAACACCATCAACAATCCCGACAAACGAGATTATTTGTAACATCGAAACAGCGATCAGAATATTAAACCCAGATGAAGCGGAAATAATAAGGCAAGACACCGCACGCATTCTAAGAAAAGAAAAGCCGCCTAAACATAACACCACCCGTGAAGAATTCCAGGCATTAAAATCACTCCGTCAAAACAACGAGATTATAATTCTACCTGAGGATAAAGGTAACGCGACGGTAGTCTTAAATAAATCGGATTATCAAGCAAAAATGCAAGCCATATTAAATGACCCAACTTACACAGCGATTACGACAGATTCGACCACATACTTGGAAAAAAACAACAAAAGCCAAGATCAACGCTACCTCATCAGATCCCGAAACAAAGAAATCGATTATCCCCAGGGAAAAATTATCTAGCTGCCCGAAATTATATGGATTACTGAAAATCCACAAACAAGGAAATCTTCTTAGACCAATAGTAAGCTTAATCGACACACCGACACAACCGCTCGCTAAATTTCTAGCAAAAAAAAACTACAACCCCTTGCAGAAACGGCGGCTTCATATGTGAAAAACTCCACACACTTTTTGGAACTTACGAGGGTAGATTGAAAAGTTTCCGGAATGGGCAAGAGATGGCGCACGTATCGTGAAATTGTTATGATGGTTGTCAAGGCTAACCTATTTTAGGTAAGCTGTCAAATTTTCAGACACGTGCGTCGTTCCGTTTTTGTTTCATGGCACATCTACACCTTCATTTTCGACTATTAGTTTCTGGGTGAGTGAGTTCAAACGTACGAGCACCAATGATGAACCACGCAGTGGACGTCCAAAAACGGCCACAAATGAAGAAATGGTCCATGATCTCGTGTTATACGATCGACGAGTGAAGTTGCGCGAAATAGTAGAGACCACGGGCATCTCATATGAACGTGTGCAAAATATCGTGCACGAACATTTGGGCATGAGGAAGCTGTCGGCGCGATGGGTGCCGTCTTTGCTGACTATGGACAACAAGCAAAATTGTGTGACCACTTCAAAAGAGTGTTTGGCCCTGTTAAAGCGTAATCCAACGGATTTTTTTCGCCGATTCGTGACCGTGGACGAAACATGGATCCACCACTACACACCAGAAACCAAGTAGCAGTCGAAACAATGGATTTTTCCAGGCGAATCTGCTCCGAAGAAGGCAAAGACTGTCCCATCAGCCGAAAAGGTCATGGCCACCGTTTTTTTGGGATTTGCAAGGTGTGATACACATCGACTTTTTGCAGAAGGGAAGAACTATCACGGGACAATACTACAGCGATTTATTGGATCAATTCAACGGCATATTGAAGGAGAAACGGCCTCATTTGCAGCGGAAAAAAGTGCTCTTCCACCACGACAACGCGCCGGCCCATTCATCCCGAATCGCCAATGCTAAATTGGTTGAATTGGGCTACGAGGTGGTGCCGCATTCCCCGCACTCTCCAGACCTGGCCCCGTGCGACTTCTTTTTGTTCACAAACATGAAGACTTGGCTTCGAGGCAAGCGCTTTACGTCAAATGAAGAGGTCATCGACGCCACTAAAGCTTATTTTGCAGAGTTCCCGAAATCATATTTTTATGAAGGCTTAAAAAAGTTGGAGCACCGCTGGGAAAGGTGTATCGCCCTGCAAGGGTACTATGTTGAAAAATAAAAAAAAACCTGTTTAAATACTGCGTTTTCTTGCCCATTCCGGAAACTTTTTAATATACCCTCGTATAAAACCTAAGAAACTGAACCAAGATGTCATCTTAGTCAGTTTCGATGTCGATGTCACGAGGGTACCAATAGACGAAACAATCAACATACTAAAAACAAAATGCAACACCGGATCATAAAACATTGTACGTCGAACACATACTTCATGTATGAAGGAACAAGATACAGGCAAAATGAAGGAGCCCCCATTGGTTCACCTCTTTCTCCTATCCTAGCCAACATTTTCATGGACAGTTTTGAAAGAACAGTAATAGATACGGCCCAACGCAAACCAATTACATGGCTACGATACGTAGACGACATTATCATCATTTGGAGACATGGAAAACAAAGTCTCAAAGAATTCCACGACCACGTCAACAGTATCCACCCTAAAATCAAATTTACCATGGAAGTGGAAGAGAACATCCAAATTCCATTCCTCGACATCCTCATAACACGAAAACCAGAAGGCACACTAGAACACACAGTCTACCGTAAACAAACACATACGAACCGATCTAACCACCACCCATCACAACTCAACTCTGTTATCAAAACATTATTGACTCAATCACAACGTTTAGCGGATCCAAAAAATAAACAAACAGAAATGAAAACTGAAAAAATGCACTTATGCAAAACGGCTTTTCACCACATCACATCGATGAAGTTTTGAAATCCAAACCCCCCAAAAAGCCGACAAACCACCTGCAACAACAGCATCACGTCCATACATAAAAGGTACCACAGATAAAATCGCACGCATCCTCAAAAAACACAACATAACAATAGCTTTCAAAACCACAACAAAAATCAAGTACTTGACAGAGAAACACAAAGACAAAATCCCACACGAAAATCAAGGAGTATACGAGTAAGTAAAATGGCCGGCGAAGACGGCACGTCTGATAATTTATCTTATTTAAAGTGTTGTACAAACACACTTTGTAAAGTGGTAATATGTATAAAGTGCGGTAACTCCTATCATCGCAGCTGTAGCAGTAAACTGAAGAACATAGGAGTCATTGATGCTACCAGAATAATATGTTGCAAAACAACGGAAACCCAAAATGAGGTTAGGAAAGAGGAACTAACTCTCGAAAATAGCTTACTTAAAAGCCAAGTAGAACTCATGAATAAAATAATAATGGAAATGGAGGACAAAAATTAGATCCTCAAAGACAATATTGAATTATTAAAATCAAAATTTATCAATCTGGAATCGAAGTCAGTAATCAACAACAAAACAACCAGAGCCATCTCACTAACACTAGCCGAGGATAATTGCGCACAAAATAAAATGATTAGTGACAATCTCCAAAAATCAAGACCACGGTCAACTAGCGATACGAACCAAGTGAACGTAGAAACCTATAAACAACAAAAAACGTTCATCACAGACAATATATTTGCAGAGAATACACCTGCAGACAAACCGACGACAAACACCGCGCAAAACACCTCCGCGGCAATCACCAAACCCAACAACAAAATATCTGCATTAACAACTCAAAAGGAGGAGAGCCAAAATAATTTTAACAAACAAATAAAAATCAAGGCTACTACACCGGAAACAATCGGAAAAAACCAGAAGACGAACTAACTACAAACCAAGAATGGAAAACTGTATTAAAACGGAAAAGAAATAACAAATCACAAGAAATAATAGGTGAATCACTAAGCAAACACAACATAACAGCTATTCCGAAGAAAGCGTTTTTATACGTCTCGCGTCTACTCCCTACAAGTCAAGAAGGACACATAATTACACACTTGGAAAAAGAGTTCCCAGAAGTTATATGCGAGCCTCTGCCATCCAAATTTCCACCACACTATGCATCATTCAAAGTCACAATCAACAGGCATCATTTCGACAAGGCAATGGACCCCAAAATATGGCCAAACGGAGCTTATGTAACCCGATTTTTTCACAGGAGCAAAAAAGAAACAAAGAAAGATTAACACAAACATATCTTAATCAAAACAACATTGACACACTAAATAATATTCTACATCAACAAAATTGGGAAGTACTATTAGAGGAGTGCAAAAGCTCAGAAGACTATTTCACTAAATTTTACAAATACTTTTTAGACATATACAATCAATGTTGTCCAACAAAAGAAAAAATTATAAACAATTTCAAATCAAAAACGCCATGGTACACTGATTCACTTCGACAAATGAAAAATACTATGGAATTTTGTTACCAACTGTACAAATATACAAAATCTAACCAATTACATATAAAATACAAATATCTCAAAAAACAATACAGTCATTCACTACAGCAAGCAAAAAGAAACTATAATTCAGTGATAATAAATCAATCAAATAATAAAAGTAAAACGTTATGGAACATCTTAAAATCAAAAACGCAAAATAATATACCAGAAACCCTGAGCTATATTATTGACAATGAAAATAATATGAAAGTAGAAGATCCACCTAAAATCGTTAATCTGATGAACCAGTATTTTGGTACGGTTAGTAACAAAATTTATATGAGTAGTACTCACTCAAATTATTCATTAAACGCATTTGTGTCAGACTCCATATTTCTCTATCCAGTGACAGAAGATGAAATAATAAAAACGACACTTAAAATGAAACCCAGTAACTCCCTAGATATAGATAATGTAACAGCGTTGGTGCTTAGGAGAATAATAACTAGTATAAGTAGTCCTCTAACCGTCGCTATTAACTTATCTCTTTCAGAAGGCACATTTCCATCACTACTAAAAACAGGCAAAATTACACCGATATTAAAAAAGGAAACCCACATTTACTAAACAACTACCTACCAATATCTATATTAGCGACGTTCTCGAAAATATTTGAAAAAAAAGTATGTAAAAGACTATATAATTTTTTTGAACACAACAATATCTTATGTAAGGAACAATTCGGCTTCCGTAAAGGGCGGTCAACAATACATGCCATAGCGAATTTTCTAAAATATATCTTAGACTACATCGACAAAAACTTAAAAGTACTTTTTAGACCTTAGAAAAGCATTTGATTGCGTGCCACATGAGTTATTGTTGAGCAAACTCTATAACTATGGAATAAGAGGAAATTGTCATCGCCTTCTTGCATCATATTTCAACAATCGGATCCAAGTAACAACTGCCAATATAAATGATAACGTACACATGTCAAATACCATAGAATTGACAGTAGGACTACCACAAGGGAGTATTTTAAGCCCTCTACTATTTCTCTTGTTCATAAACGATATACCACTTTCCATTAATAGCCACATTACGATGTTTGCGGATGATACTACTTTCAACATCAGTGATAAAGAAATATCTCACCTAAATGACATCACTAACGAAGTTTTACATGAGCTAAGCATCTGGTTGGAAAATAACAATCTTCTCGTAAACGTGGCAAAAACTCATATCATTAATTACAAATCAATACCTGACCAAACAACTATCCTTTTGAACGGAGAAATGGCAGAGGAATCAGACCAGGTAAAGTTTCTAGGCATGACTATCCAGAGCAATCTAAAAAGGGATAATCATATTGATAATCTATGCTCAAAAATAGCAAAATACTCATACCTCATTTATTCTACGCGGAAAGACTTACACGAAGAAGCTGCGCGTGTGGTATATATTCTTAGTGTCAATCGCAAATTACACATGGAATCATATTTTGGGCAAATACGACAGAGCAAAATTGGAAGAAAGCATTTACTATGCAGAAACGACTTGTTAGAGCAGTAGGTAACCAGCCTGTACATTTATGAAAGTGTAAAATTTGTACACAATAATATATATTTGTTTGAAGATAGTCAAGTCTTTCACAAATAAAATACTAGGGAAGGAACTTTAAGAATACCTAAACACCAACACTCTTACTACCATAACTCGCACATTGTGCAGTGTAGAAAACTTTATAATGCGCTTCCAAAATATTTTAAAAACCTAAATGGACCAACATTCACTAAACGAATGAAACATTTATTAACAGAAAATTCGTATTACTCTGTACAAGAATTTCTAAATCACTGTGATAGTAATTTGCGATAGACAAACGTCAAGCTGTCTCATTAATCTAATACTTAACATTGTCTCTTATTATTAATTTTATCAGTCGACTATATATTTTATCAGTTGACTGTTTATTTAATGTTTTATCTACGATCGTACAGAAAGTAGACGCTTTTTGCATCATTTTTCATTGTAAAAGTGGCTTTTTAAAGCACTAGTGCTTTTTTACGTTTTTATTGCACGGTAATGTCAAACTGTTTTTATTGCACAGAAATGTCAAATTTGACAGATGAATGAATAGCACAAATTTTCGACGAAAAACTTAATTTTTTATTAATTGATACAAATACTATAAATAAAATATATATTACAAACCAAATGGCAGATTTAAGAACTCTGAAGATTTCATTTAATGCAAGTCGAAGCGATTACAATAAAGCGAACATTTTTTCCATAAATAATAATGGCGGCCGACATTTGTGCAACTTGTTTACTGGTTGCTAAGTAACGCTTTCATTAGTGCACTGCGGGTAAAATATGTTTTCATTAATTGAATTATTGAAATGACATTAAAATATTACTCATAAGAATATATTCTTTGAAATCCTTTACGATCGAAGATAAAATTTTGTAAGGCACACGTGTAAAAAGTTTCTTTATTGACCTCCTGGCATTAAAAAAACTCGCTCGTTCCTCGCTCGTGTTTTTAAACGCCAGTTCGTGCAATAAAGCATCACTTTTTACACTTGTACCTTAAATAACTATTTGTGCATGCTATTTTTAATTCTTACTTTTAATTGTAATCACACTATTTTAAATTGTTTTTTTAGTTATTAAGTTTTATATTTATGACTATATATCTGAATTATGACTTGACCCTCCCATGAATGTATACATATTTGCTCTGGAAATAAAGAAATGAAATGAAGAAAGATTTCGTGCAAAGATTGCGACCAGTCATATGTAGGACAAACAAATAGACGCATTTCAGCCAGAATAGAAGAACACAAGAAAAAAATATATATATATATATACATATATTTTTTGCAACAAACAGGAAGAAGTAAACCTTCAATTTACAATAAAAGGAAAATCAATAGAATAAGTGCACGACGTAAATTACCTGGGTATACAAATACAAAATAATCTAAAATGGGAAAAACATATTGAAAAACTATTAAACCAGAATTCAAAAACTATAGCAGGTTTGTACAAAATCCAAAATTACGTACCGAAAAGCACGAGAAAACAAATTTACCATGCCTTATTTACTTAAAAAAACTAAATACCTATGTCATATATGGGGAAACACAACTAAAAAAAATATAAATAAACCACAAATTCAACACAATAAAATACTAAAGACTCTATATAAAATGGAATACAGAACTAGCACTAAGGAACTCTACACAAAAACCAAAGAACTAAACATACAGAAACTGATAATACTAAATAACATACTATTATTACACAAAACAATAAATAACACCATAAAAACAAATATATCTCTAATAAAAAACAAAGATATACACAACTATAAAACACGAAGAAAATTAAACATTAGAACAGAACTTTTTAAATCAAAACAGTTTGCATACTTACTAACCACGGAGACGATACAACAATATAAGAACATAGACAAATACATACAGACGCTGAAATATCCAGCATTTAAACTGAAAATTAAAAACCTACTTCTAAACAACAAAATTTGAATTGATTTAAGAAGAATCACTAAACAAATAAAACACAGGTATTCTCCAATACCGATAGCCCAAGACGGACCAGCTCATGGACCACTCTTCTTGAGGCGAAGATAGGAGAAAGGAACTGACTAGAATACAATATATTTATTTACTATTGTAAATTTATAAATTTGTAAATGTTATTTATTTCTAATAATAAATACAAAAAAATTAAGGAGGATCGCTCGCTAAATTGGATATTGTGGAGAGTAGGATTGCAGGAGTGGGTATCCTATTTATATTCGCGTTTTTAAATAATTTCTTCCTTCTATTAATTATGAACCATTTTAATTACTATCAGTTTCAAAGTAATAAATATTTAAATTTATACCTTAATTTCTCCAGTAATCTTTATTACTTTTGTATAATTCAAATAACATAAACAGGTATAAAATAACAATAAATATAAAAGACTATCGACCGACAAATGGTATGCATTATGCAGCATTAAGTGAGAGAACACGGTTTAGCATTGTTAAACTAAACAATATTATGTAAACATTATATGTTAACAGCAAAAGAAATTATAATAATTAATGAAAGAAAGAGGGGGATAATAAACAAAGCAAATATATACCCAAAATATATAGTATTTTACGCAGATGAAATTATATGTATGTACAAATGCGTTAAACCAATATTAGCATATTTATATTGTCGAATTTGGTGATCTTTTAGACATAAAGAAAGAAATGTAGCAAAAACATCTTTTACTCTCTAATCTTTATATTAACAGAAACATCAAACTAATAGTTGTATATAAATTTATGTGCAAAATATGTAAATAGAAATAGTATAATTATATAATAATTATATAGTATCGTGAAATTGGGAAAGAGAAAATCCGATCGAAGCATTAGACTCACTTTTGTTGACCCCGACCTTTAATGCCACCAAGTGGGCAGACCTAATAAAAATATCACCGTTGTAAAGATTTATGTTCCCGCCGTTTTATCTTGACCTACAACATTTCTGAAGACGCCACAGATAGTTTCTAAAGAGCAAGTAGGTTAATTCCGAGTTCACTGTGGGTGAATAGTGCATGCGACTGCATATCTAGTGCATTTTCTTTTAAATCTTGGGAAACTGATGGACAAGTTAAATTTTCGCTATTATTTTTAATGTGCTGTACTAGTCGGTTGAATTATTTATTACTGTAATAAACAATAAACGACAACTAACAGAATTACGATTCCGTCAATAAATTGCTGTAATTGTCGAGATGTTGAATACTGACTCGTCTACAGAACTTTCACTCTGCCCTTCGTCTCACCGCGGTCACTCGTCATTATATCATTTCCATTTCAATAAAAAACGTACCTGTGGGATTATTTTTAGCAGACAACTCTCTTTTTGTATAAATATATGTTATTTATCACGTTTACATTATGTAAGGATGTCGACCGCAACTTAATTTCAGTAATAATACGTAATTTACGATAATGCATTTAAGTCAATTTTAGATAACGTAAGCACAAGGTGTTCACGACCTTAAGAGTTTACTCAGTCTCATTAAAAAAATATGAAGCATACATTTATGGTACCAATTTTTAATTAAATATGTTTCTTAAAAGCGATTCTCATTAAATTTTTCGTAAAACCTTATTTTAATACAATAATATACTAAAGTAAATATACATTACGTGGTTATATAGAAATTATTAGTTATATTAATTCTTAGCTTTATAATTAAATTTAATTTTTTTGTGAATAATATCACAATTTAACCAATAATTTAGGTTTTGATAATAATAAAGAAATACTTTCTTCACAAGTCTAATTTTAAATAAAATCTTAGCTAATACATTTAAAAGTCTTTGCCTTGGAAGTCAGAATGCATACAACACAGTTTATTGGTTTGGATTAAGAAAGAAAATTATATGAATTAATTTATTTTTGTAGATTTTGATTGGAAAAATAAATATAACATTACCACTCGCATAGGAAATTTATAAAACATATTATAAAATAAGTGTCTTTTCGAAAGAATTCTTGGGTAAACCTCATGCTCAAATATACGAGGGAAGTAACGTGATATATTTCTATTTTTAATCTTCCTGTAAGTATCGATTCACGAGACACGACTTAATATCGCATTTATAACAGTAACATGAAACAATAAACGTAATATCAAATTCACGCCATTGCCGGGTTTCTCTTGTACTTTAGAAAAATGGAAAACGGAGGTGGTACAATTGTTTTACGTGTTTGTTGTTGAAGTAAAACACTTAAATTTTCAAAACACTTTATTATTGCTTTTTTTGAAAACGCAAACAATAAGCATCATAATCTCACAAAATTACCTACAATTCAACGAATCTTTTTACTCCCAATCGGACGGCCTAGCAATGGGAAACCCACTAAGCCTGCTAATGGCTGAAATTTTCATGAATCACTTAGAAAAACAAATATCTAAATTCCCAAGTTTTAAAAAGTGCATATATTGGTACAGATATGTGGAGGATATAATAGTGGCATTTACAGGTACAAATAGGAAATATAAACAAATAATTCAATAAACTTTCTGGATTTAACAATAACAAGAATAAATAATAAACACGATTTTGCAATTTTTAGAAAACCAACTCATACAGACACAACTATACATAATAACTCCTTTCACCCAACACCCCATAAAATGGCTGCATATAATAGTATGCTACATAGAATAATCAACGTCCCGATGAATAAACATAATTATGACAAAGAATTAAATATTATTCATCAAATTGCATATTCTAATGGATTTTATAAAAAATTAATTGACAATATTTTAAATAAAAAGAAAAAACAACAAACATTAAATTCAATATACCCCATGATTAAAGAAAAACAAAATAATTTTACTTCTATAACATATTTAGGACCAGCATCACTAAAAATAGTAAACATTTTAAAAAAGAAAAATCTACAGACCTCATTTAAAACAAATAACAATTTAGGCAATTTTATAAAAACAATAAAGATCCTAATATCACAACAAATCGTAGTGGAGTATATATGTTGACTTGCGGAGACTATCCCAAAACATATGTCGGCCAAACAGGACGAGCATTCATTGATAGAATTAAAGAATATCGCGCCGCATATATCAACAATAAAAGGACATCCACATATGCCAACCACCTGCTGGACGAAGGACATTCTTTCAATGAAGAATTCAAGATCTTACACCAAGAAAGAAAAAGCAAGAAACTAGACTTACTAGAGAACCTAGAAATTAATAAAAGAAAAAACACAGGCCTTCTGCTAAACGATCAAACAGACATAAATCGGTCACCACTACTAAACATCAATATCTTACAAAATAATACCCCAACCCCCTTACCCCCACAGCAATTACTATATAAACCTGCCACAAAAATTTCTTGTTACCATTTCTTCGCCTGAAGAAGCCACAGTGTGGCGAAACAATTGTTGCGTTTAAAAAAAGCAATAATAAAGTGTTTTGAAAACATATCGGCCTCAATTTGAGTGATGGCGTTGCGTATGTTGACTTTGAGGTCATCGGTGTGTAGAGGCTTGTTGGCGTAGACCAGCGACTTGAGATAGCCCCAGAGAAAAAAGTCTAAAGGCGTTAAATCGCAATATCTCGGTGGCCAGTTGATATCGCCTCCGCGCGAGATGACCATGTCCGGAAATCGCTCGTGCAGAATGTCCATTGTGGCATGGGCTGTGTGGCACGTGGCGCCGTCCTGCTGGAACCACATGTCGTCCGTATCCATATCATCCAGTTTAGGCCAAAAGAAGTTGGTTATCATCGACCTGTAGCGCTCCCCATTGACGGTTATGGCCGCCCCAGCTTCGTTCTCGAAAAAGTACCGACCGATGATGCCGCCGGCCCAAAATCCATACCAAACAGTGACTTTCTGGGGATGCATTGCCACTTGGTGGACCTCGTGTGGGTTGTTCTCACCCCAAATGCGGCAATTTTGCTTGTTCACATACCCGTTCATCCAGAAATGAGCCTCGTCGCTGAAGATGATTTTTCGGCCAAAATGGGGATCTGCTTCCAACTGCTCCAGAGCCCAGTCAGCGATCGCCCGACGCTGTCTGTGGTCGTTTATCTTGAGCTCCTGGGTCAGTTGGATTTTGTACGGGTGCGAAAGGCCAAGTTCCTGTGCACGACAAAAAATGGACTGCTTCGGGTTCTCGCGCACACTCTCACGGACAGCAGCGATATTTTCGTTCGATCGGGCGTTTCGTCGACGTGTCAGTGTTGGCTGGTTGTTTACTGAACCAGTCGACTCGAATTTGCCCACCAATCGACGGATAGTCGACTCTACAGGCCGATCATCGCGACCGTAAAATGGGCGAAGTGCGCGGAACGTTGCTCGAACTGATGACCCATTTTCGTAAAACAATTTAATAATTTGCACGTGCTGCTCGACACTCAAACTTGTCATGGTGATTTGGGGTTATTTACTGAACAAATGACAGCAACTTTGACAGCTCTACCTCGAACAACATGGCCGCACCCTTCCGGCAAACTTCGCGCGTCCCTATTGGCGGACCCTTTATAACAGCCTCATCATTTAATACAATTGTTTTAGACAATACACAAAATGGTTCATCCGCGTTGTTAAATTCATTAAAAATTGTGGCAATCGACTCCCGACTTGATTCGATCATGTGATAATTTTGTTTTTTATTATGTGGACTATTGTTTGAAGGATAATTTGGTATTTATCCAAATGCCTAAATATTTGCAATAATAGGATAGAAATATAAGCAAATGATTGATTATAAAGTCATTGATGAATATGTGGTAAGGAATGAAAAGCAATGATTTATTGGATTTGTTTTTGATTCGCTAATTTGCGAAACAATGCTGCAGAGTGTAAATCAACTCTGTGTGTCCTAAGTGACATGTCATCTGCAAACAATATGGCACATGCTGATGGATTAAACGACATGAAATTACCTTTTTAAATTTCTTAATAATAGAGATTATAGAGCATAGGTGATAGAGACGACTTCTGAAGGGAATAAAGAAGTTACAAGAAGTTTATATAACAAGTAATTGTAGATAATTCAAAATTGAGCCAATTGTTAAAGAAAAGCATTTTTGGGTAAACCTCATAGTGTTCGAGTAAAATATAATCTTTAGATATTCTAATAATCGTTACATAAACTATAATAAACACAATATTAACATTATAAACTTGATTATTACGTACTCTTGACCTACCTCAACAAACAATGCAATGACCTCTCGTACTCCTGACCCGCACAAGCAAATTATACGTTGAGGCAGGTCAAGAGTTTGCTGGGGTTTAAGCGGGAAAATAGGCGCTAGGTAAACGCATAGTTTATTATCGTAGGTCAAGAGTACATTTGGTTAAATAAACTAAAAAGAAACAGGTTAAATATTTAATTTTAACCAAAAACAATTGAATACGATTTGAAAATTTCTTAAATACATTTTAAAATTCACTTGACAGTAGACTGAAAAATAATTGAAGTTAGAATTTTACATTATAGTTTAAACTAAATTTGATTGTAGAAATTTATTGGTGCAAGAGAGAACTGAAAAACAAAATTTCCTTAATCTGTTAATTATTTTGGTAGTTATCGTGAAACTTGATATAAATAATTTGATTGTAGAAATCCATTGGTGCAAGAATTTCCATAATCCGATACTTATTTTGGAAGTTATGGTGGAAAAACTGAAAAACAATAGAAATTCGAATTTTAGATTTTTACTTGCTTTAAATAAATTTGATTGTAGGAAATCATAGTGCAAGATATTTTTTAATTTGAATTTTATTGTGAAAGTTATAATGGAAAAACTGAAACAAAATTCAATCTCAAATTTTAGAGTTTTACTTAATTTATATAGTATATATTTTATTATAGGAATCTATTGGTGCAAGAATTTCTTTTATATGAGAATTTCAACTAATTTTCAATTGCTTTTTTATTCTTCGTAAAATTTAAATTTTGTAAAAAAAGGTTTTCAACTGTTATTCCTTAGTAAATTTTATTTATTTTATTTTTTAGACTAACACATTTTTAGAAAGTTTGAAAATAATAATTCTTTATTATTATTAAAATATAATTTCATTGTTTTTTTTTATTTCATCTGCTTTTAACTGTCATTTTCCTATTAAATCCTTTATCAGCTGGTTTTCAATTGTTCTTTTTGTTTTTGATAAAATTGAAACGTTTTTTTGAGGAAAGAACGATTTTTTATTTGGTTTGTTTTTGTTTGTTTTAAATATTAGCGGTTCTTTTTGAATAATTTTCTTTTATTTGAGGAATTTTTCTTTGCAGTTAAGAAATTTAAATGGGTTTTATAAAGTAAGTTTAAAAATGTTTCTCAGGAAAGGTTCAGCTGTATTTTAAGAAAATTTCAATTGTTGATTCTGATTCTGAAAGTTTGAAATAAAATTCAATTTTTTTCTTTTTTTTTAATTCAACTGTTAACTGTATTTTTCTTAGAAGAGTCATTTGTTTAATTTATTTTTAATTGTTTTTCTATTCTTCAACAATTTTTGAGAAAATAATTATTTTAACCTTTAGTAAATTTCATTATTTTTAATTCAATTTTTAGCTTTGCATTTTTAAGCTGTTGTTTTCTTATTTAAGAAATTTTTCATTGTTATTTTTTTATAAAGTTCACAACTGTTGTTTCTAACAAAATTCAATTATTTTTTTATTTTTTTTATTTTAACTGTTTTGAACTGTGATGTTCTTAATAAGTGTCTTTTTCAGCTCATATTTTCAATTGTTAATTTTTAAGCAAATAATGTTTTTAACGTTTTGGTTAGTAAATTTAATTTGATTTATTTGTAAAATTGTTTAATCTTACATATTGAAAAAAAAATTGAATTATTTCTATTTAAATTCCAACTATACTAAGCAAATTTTATATGTTTATTTTCTTATAAAGCAAGTTTAAAAGAAAGTTTTGAACTAAATTTAAAACATTAATAAATAATAAATTAAAGTTTTCAACTGTAATTTATTATTTATTTTCTTAAATTATATTTCGTTTTCTTTCTTTTGTTTTAAGTACTCGGTCAAAGTGTATATATAAAACAATTTTATGATTTACACGTGTTATTGAATGTTGTATCCGTCTATGGCGATTTGGCAAATCAAACTGAATAAATGGCAGCCAATTCGGCAGATGTAGCTTTAACAGCATGGCCGCTATCAACTGTCAATATTCGAAAGTCTCTGTTGGAATACCTTTTAGTTTTAGAAAGTTTACGTAACATAACAATTTGCGATTGTTGTTAAATATATGCGGGCGCAGCTGAGTTCAAGTGTAAAATTCGTAAATATGTAGGGTGGGTGGGTGCTCACTATCACACACTCCAATTATTTTAGCGTAAACAACGGTTTTACTAAAAAAAAACTAATAAAATAACTAAAACTAAAATTAAAAGCAAATGTTTGTGTTTTTATAAAATATACACATTTATGAAAAGTTCTTGCTTATGTCAAAAAAAATAGGGTGAGGTAGTGGCCACATATGCATTTTTGCTTAAACTGAAACACTGTTTTTAGACGCCGTATTTTTTGTTAAAAATGAATTAAGAATTTGTGATTGAAGTTAAAATTTTAAAAATATAATTGGTGAATGGTTTTGTGCCTATAATCAAAGAAGTTACGGTAATATCGATAATTAATTATTCATTATTGAATATAAATTTTTATACGCATTTTTAGTTTTTAAATTAAAAGAAAATACAAAGAGTTGCGATTGTTGCAAAATAAATGCGAGCAACATAATCTGAGTATAAATAGTTTTTTGTATGTAGGGTAAGTGGGTGGTCACTACCACACCCTCCAATCATTTAAACATCAGCAAGGATTTGATTGAATTAATTCATGACATTTATTAAAATTTCGTAAATAATTACGTCTATGTTAAAAACATTCACGATAATTTCTTGTTTATGTTAAATTGATTGGAGGGTAGAATAGTGGCCACCTACCCACCCTACAAATACATACATTTTAACTTTACTTGAAACAGTATATTTAAAGACAAGCTTTTTTACCAGAGCTGACGTTTAATTGTAATTGAAAAAAAAAAAAATATCGGATTTTCAACTAGTTGAAAATATGAGCAACTTATAAAGCATAATCTTTATAGTTAATACAGCGAAAGTATTATGAAGGTCATATCACCATTTTTTTTTTTTTAGGTGAGTTGTTTGACAATTTGATGTTGAATAGAAAGAGGTATGGCCCTGTATCAATGGGAAATACAGCTAAATTGGTAATCAGTAATATAAGAGCTGGCAGATATTTAAAAGATTTTTCTTCATAAGCGCTTATACAGGGTGAGTTGTTTTCGATGTTTTCTATGGGGATCTCGGAAACTATAAGAGATAGAGAAACGGTTAAATGGGGAAAGACGTGTAGATTTACGAGACGAATAAAATTCCACTTTCAAAGTTTTCAAAAAAGTCAAGGGTAACTAGATATTTTGAAAAAAGTAAAAAGTGTCAATTTTTTCAAGTCAATATAATTCGGTTATTATAACAGATAGAAAAAAACTGTAAAGGACAAAGTTTTAGATAATTTTATGCAGATTAATAAAAAATAATCAGAAAATTCTCGGAAAATAATGGCGATATATTTTCCGATATGACGCAAACTTACATTTTTTTAATGGAAACCATAGTTGGCTGTGACCTCATTCAAAAGGTAATTTTTTTCTCTTTAATCAAATATGGCATACGACATAGTTATTTCCAAAAATGAGTGAGTTATAGTCATTTTAAATTTTATTATAAATAAAAAATGGGTAGCCATGGAAAAGATTAAAGTAAAACAATTGCAATTGTTTATAATATTATCAATATTGTAATTATTAGTTTTACAGAGATAAACCAAAATGAAACAACTGCATAAAGTAATTCTGTAATTATCAATATATCAATGGGAGAGAAATTTTAATATTAAAAAAATATGGTCAAATAGTCCAGTATTAATACTATTATGACATAAATTATATCTTTTAAAAATTTTATTTATGGCTTTTTGATTATTCTCATGTAAATTGAATTAAATGTTTCAATAACAACTAGTTTATGATCCTCCACAGATTGATATGATTTTTCATATATTTTGTTTTTTACATAACCCCACAGAAACAATTCTAAAACGCGCAGATCGGGAGATCTAGGTGGCCCTGGGATTGGTTTATTTCTTCCCACTTATGAGTTAGGAAAAGCATAATTTAAATAATTTGTAAAGCTAACATGTTATGAGGTGAAGCACCGTCATATTGGAACCATTTCAATCTTGCTTGTAATGATAAATTTAAACAATCGAGCTTATCTTCAAATGTTTTCTGAAGAAAACGAAAATAATCATTTTCACTTAGTGAGCTTTCAAAAACATATGGACCGAGGATTATTAATCCAAGCACACCATGGATTAAACCCAAATTTAATTTGTAGTTTTCTCTGTAAAACTTTTCGTGGATTCTCTTAAGTTCATCTATGTTCATTGTGGCGATTAAAAATACCACAATTAGTGAATCGCAATTCATCTGTTCATAATATTTTTGTAAGAAACGTTTTACCCTCTTGACAAATGGGTTTATACCACATACAGAAGGCCATTTGATAATTACAAAAATATTATTCTTATGCTGGTTTTTCATTTTTATTTAACTTTTTAGAACTAATAATTACAATATTGCTATTATTATAAACAATTGCAATTGTTTTACTTTCATCTTTTTCATGGCCACCCATTTTTTATTTATAATAAAATTTAAAATGACTATAACTCACTTATTTTTAGAAATAACTATGTCGTATGTCATATTGGATTAAAGAGAAAAAAATACCTTTTGAATGAGGCCATAGCCAACTATGGTTTCCATTTAAAAAATGTAAGTTTGCATCATATCTCGGAAAATAATGGCGATAAAAAATTTCTGACTATTTTTTATTAATCTACATTAAATTATCTAAAACTTTGTTTTTTACAGTTTTTTTTTCTATCTGTTATAATAACCGAGATATATTGATTTGAAAAAATTGACACTTTTTACTTTTTTCAAAATATCTAGTTACCCTAGACTTTTTTGAAAACTTTGAAAGTGGAATTTTATTCGTCTCGTAAATCTACACTTCTTTCCCCATTTAACCGTTTCTCTATCTCTTATAGTTTCCGAGATCCCCATAGAGAACATCGAAAAAAACTCACCCTGTATATATATACAGGGTTATTCACGCTATACGGCACGGAATATTGTGGCCAAAATACGTGACTTTCAAAAAGTTTCACTTTGGGGATATATGGGGGTCTATTAGGGCTACTTTTTAAAATTACTTTCATAATATACAGGGTGTCCCAAAACCCCTAAAAGTATCAAAGTTGTGTTTTTTCTAATGAAACACCCTGTATTTTATTGCATTTTTGGATCCTTCGATAAAAATAAGTGTGTGTTTTAATAAGGTTTTTATTACATAAACCTTAAGGTTTTTGAAATAATTTGAATATTGTAAAAATTTTACCTAATTTTCATGCTTCAAATACTTAAAAAGTAATTAAGTTATGTATACCAAATTTACACTGAAATGTAACAATAGATCATATTTTATTTTCCAAGTATAATAAACTTGATATCTTATGCCGGGTGTAAAAAAATGGAATTAAACAAATGAGAACTTTAAATGGCTATAACTTCATTTATTTAAATGGAACGCTATAATTATTAATTTATCAGCAAATGCACGTTTTAATTACCTATCGAATGGTATTTATATCTTAAGTGTTAAGTCTTCTCGTTTTTACAGAAAACGCCAAAATATTGTTTATTGCACCGTTTTAGTACTTTTTAAGTAAAAATTTTAATGTATCTAGTTTTCTATGGTATTTAAAAACGTCAGATAATTAATTTAGTTTAAAGAGCCTGTCTTTTGTTATAGTTGACTTATTTTGCATTTTTGTGTTAGATCGTTGGTAATCGTTATTGTTTGAACATCGCTGTTGTATTTTTTGGTAAAAAATAAAGATTTACTCAAAAGAAGGGGGTATTGGCATTATTTTATGCTTAGAGAATGTCATCAAAATGATTTATTGGCTTGTCGAGTTTATACTTAAAGCTTTCTCGAAAGAAATCACCCTAAGCCAGCCATTTTTGAGAGACTATTAAATCAGTTTAAAAAAATTGGAATTGTCAGTTATAAAAACCCCAGTATAAGAAAATCTGTGTAAATTTTAATTTTTCACTATTATATACAACAACGATGTTCAAACAATAACGATTTCTAACGATCTAACACAAAAACGCAAAATAACACAACTATAACAAAAGACAGGCTTTTTAAACTAAAGTAACAGACAAAATTAATTATCTTACGTTTTTAAATACGATGGAAAACTAGATACATTAAAATGTTTACTTAAAAAGTACTAAAACGGTGCAATAAACAATATTTTGGCGTTTTCTGTAAATACGAGAAGACTTAAGACTTAAGAAAGAAATACCATAAGATAGGTAATTAAAAAGTGCATTTGCTAACAATTTGAAAAATATGGCGTTCCATTTAAGTAATTGAAGTTATAGCCATTTAAAGTTCTCATTTGTTTAATTCCAATTTTTTTACACCCGGCATAAGATCTCAAGTTTATTATACTTGGAAAATAAAATATGATCTATTGTTACATTTCAGTGTAAATTTGGTATACATAACTTAATTACTTTTTAAGTATTTGAAACATGAAAATTAGGTTAAATTTTTACAAAATTCAAATTATTTCAAAAACCTTAAGGTTTATGTAATAAAAACCTTATTAAAACACACACTTATTTTTATCGAAGGATCCAAAAATGCAATAAAATACAGGGTGTTTCATTAAAAAAAACACAACTTTGATACTTTTAGGGTTTTTGGGGCACCCTGTATATTATGAAAGTAATTTTAAAAAGTAGCCCTAATAGACCCCCATATATCCCCAAAGTTAAACTTTTTGAAAGTCACGTATTTTGGCCACAATATTCCGTGCCGTATAGCGTGAATAACCCTGTATATATATATATACCGGGTGTCTCAGACCACCCGTACCAGCCTTTTATTTCGACAACGCTTGGTCGAATGTGACTGGGACAAAAAAATTTTCCACTAAAGTGAACCCAAGGAATCCATTAATGACTTTATTTTTTACCGGAATATTCCGGAAGTACCCGGAACCGGAAGTAACTTTAATATTTCAAATGGCAACATAGGTCGAGTATGGTATTAATTGATAGGTCTTTTTAAAAGAAACAACTTTTATTAAAATATTTTTTTAATATTTTGCATATTTACAAAAATAAACGAAAAAAACTAAATTGAAAATTAGTTATCCATTCAACACTAAATTTCCTCAAGTAGGCTTTGCTTTTTTGTTATGTCAAAATAATTGACGTTCGTGAATATTTGAAGTAAAATAAATTATTATTATAAAAGTAGTGAATGTGTCAACATGGTTTTTACAAACCTCTAAGGTTTTGATGTGCTGATGATATTAGATGAATGTGGCTAAAACTATCGTGCTGATGAACGAATTTATGCTGAACGATACCCTCAAGGAGCCAATCAGTCAAAAAATGTTTTTCGGCGCCTTGCAGAACGAGTTAAGACAACTGATAAGTTACAGCCCAGTTACAACAAAGGTCGAAGTCTCAGAAAACGTGTACAAGATGAGAGAACATCAGATATTCTTGAAGCAATTGCTTAGGACCCGAACATCTCTACTAGAAGAATTGAAATCGATGCTGGAATAAGTCGATCCACTGCTTGGAGAACAAATTTCATCCATAT
This sequence comes from Ontholestes murinus, assembly GCA_963969525.1. Lineage (NCBI taxonomy): Eukaryota > Metazoa > Arthropoda > Insecta > Coleoptera > Staphylinidae > Ontholestes > Ontholestes murinus. The sequence goes on from OZ018388.1 coordinate 62,561,097, forward strand.
CATATCTCTTTACACCAGAAACTTGAAGAGCGGGATTTTCAAGATAGATTGAATTTTTGTTTTTTGTCTCATAAAAATTATAATTTCTATCACAAAATTTTATGTACAGATGAGGCGACATTCGAAAGCAACGGAGTTGTTAATTGAGTAATAAAAACCGTCATTAGTTAAGGGGAGGTTCTCATCAAGCTCGACCAAAAAATCGATTTTTATTATTTTGCTTAAAAAGTTAGTAAATTTCCTGTAGAATGCGCGTCCGAAAGCCGTTTTGACGAAATAAATTTTTTTTTAAAGTTATAGTAAAAAACCGGTGCCACCTTTTTACGCGTAAATGGAATTTACGAGTAAATGAAATGCGTACCAAAACTTTAAACGCGTTTTTCTCGAAACTATGTTTTTGAAATCGGGCGACACGATATCTCAAAAACTACTGCATATATCCCTACTTTTTTTAAAAATTTTAAAGTTTATTAAATTTAAGGGATCCTGAACCTAAATGCAGATGACTATTGTTCTTATTTTAATTTTTATATAACTGTCTGAGACACCCGTACTATAAAAGCCATCCATCTCAAAATAATAATAAAATAATAATTCAGTTTTGAATAAGAGGAATTCTTCTCACCTGAGTGTAGAAAATAACATATTACCCAAGGAAAGTATTGAGGAACAATACGAAGAATCATGTAAGAATATTTGCAATATTAACACATATACAAATTGTTATTCTTACAAAAAGCAAAGCCTACTTGAGGAAATTTAGTGTTGAATGGATAACTAATTTTCAATTTAGTTTTTTTCGTTTATTTTTGTAAATATGCAAAATATTAAAAAAACATTTTAATAAAAGTTGTTCCTTTTACAAAGACCTATCAATTAATACTATACTCGACCTATGTTGCCATTTGAAATTTAAAAGTTACTTCCGGTTCCGGGTACTTCCGGATTATTCCGGTAAAAAATAAACTCATCAGTGGATTCCTTGGGTTCACTTTGGTAATAAAATTTTTTGTCCCAGTCACATTCGACCAAGCGTTGTCGAAATAAAAGGCTGGTACGGGTGCTCTGAGACACCCGGTATATATATATATATATATATAAAGATGCATTGTTTCCACTAATTTATAAAAAATGTTGTTCGTAGCATTTTAAAATATGTTTAAATATTTAATAAGAACATTTCTACGGAAATCTTCTCTTGTTCTGGTGCAGTATTTTTTTTGAGTGTAGAATAATAAAATAGTGATCTTCTATATCAGTCATGTGCAACGTACGGCCCGCGGGCCGAATCCGGCCTCTGACTTCATTTTATCCGGCCCGCAGCACAATTTTCAAATCTCACTAAACCCTGCCCTTGAAACAATATATATGTATTTTTAAATTTTTTTAAATAATATCATCATAATGTTTTGTACTGAATTTAGTCAACAATTCAATTCAGTGTTTGCAATAAACAGGGAAAACCGCCGTCTGATTTGCACTGGCTGTAAGTATGTTGATTAGCGAAGGAAGAATCAGCAGAGAAAAATCACATAGTTATTTGTAGTGAGGCACAGCAGTTTCTAAATTTATACTTAATTTACAATTCAACGTAATCTTTAAAATGGCATCAGAGAAGAGAAGAAAAGTTGATTTTGAAAATCGTGTATTTTAAGATAAGTGGACTAACGATGACTTTTTTATTAAGCTAAAAAACAAGCCTGTTTGTTTAATTTGCCTCGAAAGTATATCAGTAGTAAAAGAATTTAAAACGCCACTTTACATCAAAATATTGTAGTTATAGTAATCTCAATGGGCAACAATGAACAGATAAAATAATAAATTTGAAAAAATGTTTATCTGCGCAACAAACTCTTTTTCACAAACAAAGTGATTTATGCAATAGTATTGTACGAGCAAGTTTTATAAGTAGTGTAAAAATTGCAAAGCATTCTAAACTTTATTCTGAAGGTGATTTTGTTCAAGACTGTTTTAGTGCTGTCGTTAATGAACTGTGTCCTGAAAAGAGCGACGATATAGAAAAAATAAGTCTTTCTCGCCGGACTATAACAAGACGTATCGATGATATGCCCAACGATATCAAATCAAATCTTAAGTTACGTTTGAGGCATTTACAATTGCTCTCGATGACAGCACAGATATTACCGATACTGCACAATTAGTTATTTTTGCTCGCGGAGTTGATATCAAATTTAATTACATAGAAGAATTGCTAGCTCTTCGACCTACGAAAGATACCAAACATTTTCGAAGAAGTAAAAGCAGTTTTTGATCAATTTGAGCTTAAATGGGAGAATCTAAGTAGATTTTCTACTGATGGTGCTCCAGCTATGATTGGTTCTAATTTAGGAGTTGTCAATAGAATTAAATTGGAACTTTGTAGTAGGAATATTGACACTGAAAATTTGAGTGTATTTCACTGCATTTTACATCAACAAAATTTGTGTGCAAAATCTATCAAATTTACACATGTAATGAAAACAGTAGTTTCTTGCATAAATTTAATTAAATCAAAAGCACTTCACCACCGTCAGTTCCAAATATTTTTGGAAGAACTGCAGTCTGAATTTGAAGATCTGATATTTTATTGTGAAGTGCGCTGGTTAAGTAAAGCAAAAAAGTTAAAACGATTTTATGATTTAAAAGATGAGGTATTTGTTTTTATGGATATGAAAGAAAAACCTGTACAAGAGCTAAAGAACGCAAATTGGGTCTGTGATCTTGCGTTTCTCGTTGATGTAACAAGTCATATGAATGAATTAAATACAAAGTTGCAAACCAAAGAACAACTTGTTCATCAACTCTATGGTCACGTCAAGTCATTCCAAAATAAATTAAGACTTTGGGAAAACAAGCTCAGAACAGGGAGTACCTACTATTTCCCACTCATGCTAATTTCGTAACGTTTGCAAACGAGTTACAATTTTTATGAGATTTAAAGAAGCAATTTTGAATTTTTTTCCTCCCCATTTGATATAGAAATAGAAGAAGCTCCATTTTGATTGCAAATGGAACTAATTGAATTGCAAGAAAATCCGATCTTAAGGCGATATTTAGAGACACGCCGTTAACCGATTTTTATAAAAAATATTTACCAATCGATAAATTTCCAAATCTCGCATCTTTGGCTCAGAAAAATGTAATTATTTGGAAGTACATACAAATGTGGGTAGCTATTTTCGAGAATGAAGTTTGTTAAATCAAAAACACTCACAAATGTGATTCATTAACAGACTCACATTTGGAGAACACTCTGCGTGTTGCGATATCCGATATTTCACCAAATATTGATTATTTGGTGAAAAATATGAAGGCACAACCTTCCCATTAAATACGCTTGTACCTGTTCATTTTAATCTATTTTCTGAAAGCCAGTTCTAATAAATGACTACATACATGTACATATGTGTTGTTATTTTTTACATTTTTTTTTTAAATGTTAAAACGTAATAAATATAATATCATTGCCTTAAGTCAAACTATGAATCTTTTCGTTCCTTATAAATTCAAATAAAAGGTCCGGTTTAACTTGTTTTCCGTCCCGTGGTCTTGATGAAGTTGCATATGCCTATTCTATATGGTCATTTGAGAGAGGTCTTGTTGGCTCTCTAGAGTGTCTGATGTACCAGTCATAGTGTAGTCTGTAAAAGTTATTGTCACAGTGAGTTAAAAATTTTCGATTCTTATTATCGTGTTAACCTATACATACAATATATAATATAAAATCTATTAATTTTACATTTATACATTTATATTTAAACAAAAAAGTTACATGACTATAAAATGAAAAATACATTATGTATTGATTAAATATATCTTGAAAGCTTGAAATCGATGAAAACAACTTTCAATTTAAAAGCCAGAGACCTGATTTCAATGAACATGACAAACAGACATAAACATTAAACATATTATGGATTAATGAAAAACAGCCTACAGTTAATGCATTTTACTAATACGGTAACCGGGAAGTGTTCACTATTCGTTGGTTGTTTCTCCAAGAAGATCCTCTTGCATTTTTATTCGCGCGTTAGCTTTCACTGGAAATGCATTTGTGTAGGACAATAGCCCCTGCTTAGATGAAAGTGCAAGTCTGTTGGCTTTTCCACATCGGGCGTTTATTCAATGGTATAAAATATTGATATAATTATATTCATAATTATAATTAGCGATAAAGTACATGCGTTAAAAATTTAAATTTATTTTCTCAGTTATTCTTAAATAAACTTTAATTATTGTTTTAATGTAAACTGAACTTCCCAGTTAGATGATGATATTTTATTTAAAAAAATATTGAATGAAAACCACTTCTTTCCTGTTAACCTTATACCTTTATTAAATTTATGTGGTAGAATATTTTTTCTGTAATATCATAAAAGAAACCGGTAGGTTTTAATTACTTGAATATAAAAACCCTTTATAATTCACTTTTGATAATACTGTAACAAGCGAAACTAGTTGAGTAAATAAAAAGTTAGTAAAATAAACCAAGTGTTTATCTATTCTTTACCTATTACCCCTTCCATTTAAGTTTTACACCAATGTCACTAAAAAAATTGAAAATTCTAGTAGTTTATTTGCTAGAAATATATAAGTACATTAAAACTAGTTTTATTTAAAAGCTTTGATATTTACCTAGATTACTTTTGTATTATTCAATATTTGCAATTGTATACGTCCGAGAAGTAGTTGTCTCAATAAGTGATTTGTTTTGTAGATTTAATAAGGCTAATTATTGCAGATTTGTAACTTTTTAAATTATTAGTTAATTTTCTACAACCATCTGGATGACTTCAATATATCTTATTAAATTTAACTTGAAATAGGCTTACGCGAATTATGGTCTAATTAATAAGTGAATAATAAAACTTTATCCTTTATTTTAAAAATCAATTATTATTATCTATTTAACACAAATTCTAATTTTAAAAACTTTAATAATGTTTTGTAATTAAATTTGGATAAATTGTATGCACGCTGACCTTAATTACTCCTCCCACAACTTTCATGTGCTATATATAATAGAAACTAATTCGTTTTAATTCTCTTGGATGTAATTATGTATGGTAGAATACTATTCGCATAAATATTCACCGTGTGCATCTTCTCACAGTTAGAACGGGAAGTGAAATGTCCGGATGGATTATTGTCAGTTCACAGTGCGAAAGCAATTATCGTAGAATTTTCTCGCATTTAAATAATCTGTTCTTACAATATTTCCTTGTAGTAGAAATGATTTATCATGGTTCTTAATATTTAACAAGATTTATCCAAAAATATGAAAATGTTTTCAATCTATATATCTAGTGATAAGAATGGTTAACTGGACGAAGTAGTTGCTCTGAAATGAGTTACCTATATGCCTTTAGTATTTCATTTTAAGTTGCAGGGCTTAATAATATAAAATAATAAAAATTCTACTGATTATGTTCATTCTTTTAAAAATGTTAGTTCATAGTTCAATCGAGCAATTAGAAACACAATTGAAAAGAGTAATGATATAATGAAATAAAAAGACGGCCAACATTTCTATGAAAGTTGTAACTTTCTTTAAAGTATGTAGTCATATGTAATTTTTTTAGTATGTAAAAATATATTGCTTTCATGAAAATGTCAAATTTATAATTTTATTAGACATACAGGGTGACTGACGAAAAATCTTTGGTGCTGTAACTCGCTTATTTTTTATCCGATTTTAATAAATAAAACATTAAATTAAATTTTTAAAAGACTTTAATATGAACTGAACTGATATTTTTTCTTGCGTCCAGTTTTTGACAAAAGACGATCAACTATTTTTTTTTCAAGTTGCACTATATACAGGGTGAGTTTTTTTCGATGTTCTCTATGGGGATCTCGGAAACTATAAGAGATAGAGAAACGGTTAAATGGGGAAAGAAGTGTAGATTTACGAGACGAATAAAATTCCACTTTCAAAGTTTTCAAAAAAGTCAAGGGTAACTAGATATTTTGAAAAAAGTAAAAAGTGTCAATTTTTTCAAATCAATATATCTCGGTTATTATAACAGATAGAAAAAAACTGTAAAAGACAAAGTTTTAGATAATTTTATGTAGATTAATAAAAAATAATCAGAAAATTTTTATCGCCATTATTTTCCGAGATATGATGCAAACTTACATTTTTTTAAATGAAAACCATAGCTGGCTATGGCCTCATTCAAAAGGTATTTTTTTTCTCTTTAATCCAATGTGACATACGACATAGTTATTTCTAAAAATAAGTGAATTATAGTCATTTTAAATTTTATTATAAATAAAAAAATGGGTAGCCATGAAAAAGGTGAAAGTAAAACAATTGCAGTTGTTTACAATAATAGCAATGTTGTAATTATTAGTTCTACAAAGTTAAATTAAAATGAAAAACCAGCATAAGAATAATAATTTTGTAATTATCAAATGGCCTTCTGTATGTGGTATAAACCCATTTGTCAAGAGGATAATACGTTTCTTACAAAAATATTATGAACAGATAAATCGCGATTCACTAATTGTGGTATTTTTAATTGCCCCAATGAACATAGATGAACTTAAGAGAATCCACGAGAAGTTTCACAGAGAAAACTACACATTAAATTTGGGTTTAATCCATGGTGTGTTTGGATTAACAATTTTCGGTCCATATATTTTTTAAAGCTCACTAAGTGAAACTGATTACTTTCATTTTCTTCAGAAAACATTTGAAGATACGCTCGATTGTTTAAATTTATCATTACAAGCAAGATTAAAATGGTTCCAATATGACGGTGTTCCACCTCATAACATGTTGGCTTTACAAATTATTTCAATGATGCTTTTCCTAACTCATAAGTGGGAAGAAATAAACCAATCCTAGGGCCACCTATATAGATCTCCCGATCTGCGCGATTTAGAATTTGTTCTGTGGGGTTATGTAAAAAACAAAGTATATGAAAAATCATATCAATCTGTAAAGGATCATAAACTAGTTGTTATTGAAATATTTAATTGAATTTACATGAGAATAGTCAAAAAGCCATAAATTCAATTTTAAAAAGATATAATTTATGTCATAATACTATTAATAGTGGACTCTTTGACCATATTTTTTTTAAATTAAAATTTCTCTCCCATTGATATATTTATAATTACAGAATTACTTTATGCAGTTGTTTCATTTTTATTTATCTCTGTAAAACTAATAATTACAATATTGCTAATATTATAAACAACTGCAATTGTTTTACTTTCACCTTTTTCATGGCTACCCATTTTTTATTTATAATAAAATTTAAAATGACTATAACTCACTCATTTTTAGAAATAACTATATCATATGCCATATTGGATTAAAGAGAAAAAAAATACCTTTTGAATAAGGTCACAGCCAACTATGGTTTCCATTTAAAAAAATGTAAGTTTGCGTCATATCTCGGAAAATAATGGCGATAAAAATTTTCTGATTATTTTTTATTAATGTGCATAAAATTGTCTAAAACTTTGTCCTTTACAGTTTTTTTCTATCTGTTATAATAACCGAGATATATTGATTTGAAAAAATTGACACTTTTTTCAAAATATCTAGTTACCCTTGACTTTTTTGAAAACTTTGAAAGTGGAATTTTATTCGTCTCGTAAATCTACACTTCTTTCCCCATTTAACCGTTTCTCTATCTCTTATAGTTTCCGAGATCCCCATAGAGAACATCGAAAAAAACTCACCCTGTATATTTTTTATTGATACGCAAGAAGATTTTTTTGTGAATATAAAATTATAAACAATTTTATCCATTTTGATGTCCATGACCCATTTGTGTTATTAACAGTAATATGCAAAATTGATGTTGGCTAAGAAATGAAATTTTGTCATGGCCTCTGCCTACTTTCCAGGAGATCAAAGCCACATCAGAAAGTATGTAGACTCGTGGCGTGGTACAGGAGAGGCAATAACACCATCCCTCTGTGTAGAAATCTAAGAAATACAGACTGAAGACTCTATATAGGGTGTTTAAGTATGGGAAGCAATGATATCTACCACAACATCTAGAAGAGCTAAAAACAGCAGGAAAACTTTTAACAGTTCAAAGGAAACTGTTGGAATATAATAAGGAGTTAAGAAAACCGAAAAGGAAAACCCCAACATCTCAAAAGGGTGCTCGCTGTAAATATGATAACATAATATCCCTCGCACAAGCCGTCTTAAATTTCATAGTAAAATGTAGTCTAAAAAAGGCTTCAATGTCAATCCTGCGAAAACTGTGGTGGTATCTTTCATTAATCGTAGGAAGCTGAATATCAAAGCTGCCAAAGTAAAGGGGCAGAAATATCTTGGTTTAATACTGGATAAGAAACATAATTTGAATGCTTACCCAGAAAAGAAACAAACTGTGGCATTATGGACATACAGGTTCTATGGCAAATCATGGGGACTAAAACCTAAAATGATAAATTAGCTGAATGTTATAGTAGTAAGAACAATTATTACATATGGCTAGACTAAATAGGACTATACCAGCAAGAAGCTTGAAACCTTCAGAGAATAGCCTGTCTTAGTATCACGGAGACTATGCACATCACCCTCTCTATAGACCAAAAAGAAAGTCCTCATCAGACTTGATGAGGATACTAGACTAGAGATGATACTAGACTGGCATGATTCGGCCACTCAGACATTCTGAACGTGATTAAACCAGAGTTTCTACAAACACCGTCGGGCGTAATTTTATTTCGTACCGCGATTTGATTATTGACAGTCGGCAAGACATCCTAAATCGAATAAGAAACCTATAACATATATCTGCAATCTGGTATACAGATGTATCAAAAATGGAAGCGGGCTGTGTCATCGGCATGTACGAGTCGAAATACAGGAAATCAGATCCTCTCGGACAAGGCCAAGAGTCCTACAAGCTAAAAAAATAGCCTTAGAAAGATATGCTCAAGTTTCTACGAAAAGGGCTACAAAGGAATACAAATCTGTCTGATCTGAGAGTCACACTGCCCTTAAGAACCTCAAAGCATACAGCTTCTATTTAAAAACTACTTGAAACTCTAAAAACACTCTGAACCAATTAGCCAAGGGCAATAAATTTACTTATATATGAATCAATTGTTGTTCCGGGAAACATTGATGCCATTTATGAACTCATATTGCAAGATCGTTTTCTGACGCCATTTTGAGATTGAGGCATTTTTGAATATTACTGGGACCAGATAACATTCAATATTTCATGAAAATTTGGCTCCAAAAAAAGATTTGCATTATATTACACATAATTTAATAATTAAATTAAAAGCTCGTGTGAAAGAAATGCTCAAGAAATATTATCGCAGTCTATGTCTATAATACTGTAACGGTAAATTAAACAATAGTCGATTATATGTCTTTCATGATTTGACTAATCCAATAACGTTAATTCGCGCACGAAGAACTTCGAAGCTAATGATCGCCTTTGTTTTTGGAAAAAACAGATTGCAAAATCAGTAAAATATCAGACGGTCAATTCTGAATACTACACAACCAATTATTTTTTAGAAGTCTTCAGAAAAATAATGAAAACCAATTCATTCTCTACCAGGACAATGCGAGATCTCACACATCGTCTCAAACAAGAGAAATTTTGAGAACTCTGAAAGCTAGACAACCGTTCGTTTGTCAGAAGTTATCAGAAAATTAAGGAAAACCAACCACCGAATGATGCGTTCATTCTCCACTAGGATAATGACAGCTCCCACACATTAGCGTACAGTCTCGATTTGGAACCCAAATACTTCTTTCAAAAATATGCATAAAAAACGGTTGATTCGTTTAAAATTTGAAGGACCAAAATCGGAGTGAAAAAAAATATGTCTTGAAAATTGGCTCAACCACATGCAATGCTTATGAAGAATATTTTGAGAAACAATAAACTCATGTACGATCATTAGTTTATTTTTGTTTTGTTTTCCATTCTCGAAATATGAAACCTCTTAACAAATTATATATTATAAATAACAATATTAATACCATAAGAAAATAACTTCTTATGTTACCTTCTTATATTTGTGTTCTTAAAATGTAAAAATTACAAAAATCTTACTCTTGTAATGAGCATTGAGATATTGTAACTTTCAATAAAATAATTATCTAATTTTACTTTCCATAGAGCTTAATGTTTAATTTTGACATTATGATATGTAAATTATTGCGCGAAAGTCAAAATATTTTGCAACAGTTTACAGAAATATTTACAAATACATGCCAATAATTAAAATTAAACAATTATTTAATGGTTATCCTATAATTAAATGTGATTGAAATGCCAAGAAAAAGCCATAACAATTCTAAAAATGGTGATGTGGCCATCATAGTACTTTCCCTATATTTTACTCGAAAACTATGCGGTTTATGCAAAAAGGTTATTCTTAATAATTTATTCAATTTTGAATTCTCTACAATTATTTGTTATATAACTTTCATGTTGCTTCAATTGTTTATTAGCAATTGGCAAAAAACTTCAAAAATTTCAATTTTTATTGTATTTTCTCAAGAGTTAAGAATTTTATGAAAAATATATTTTAACAAAATTTGTTCAGTTTCTCATTCTCTTTAACTTTTGTTTGAAAAGTTTTGTAATATTTTTCATATTAAAAAAATATCGGAAAAAAACAAAAGACGCCTCGAGTAAACACCCACTTCCGGTTTATGAATGTTTACCAAAAGCTTTTCAGTTCCAGTTTTTAACGATAAAACCTTACGTTTAAAGTTTCATCTCAATCTGATCAGTCGTTTTTGAGATACAGCACCCACGGACAGACAGACAGACAGACAGACAGACAGACAGACAGACAGACACACACACAGACACAAAAATTTTTTTTCCAGAAATTAGTTTAATGGACTCAGGGGACCTCAAAACGGATATTTCCGCAAAAAAAATTTTTCAAAAAAAAATCACGATCACAATACTTCCCCTATATATACTTCGTATATAGGGAAAGTAAAAATGTGCTGATTGATTTTTTAGTCCTGTAACACTAGCTATCAGTTATGCAAATTCAATTCCCGGTAGACATTATGAGTAGTTGTTATAACAGGAGTCATGAAAAAAAAAAAACAACTAATATGTCCAAAACCGGCGTCTTTTACTTAATGATGAAGTAGCAAATATCCATAATGAATCAAATTTGCTCAAAGTATTTTGAACAAATATCAGACTATACTTGTCATTTATATGATTAATCAACTACATTTCTAAAAGCTGGACCTTAATATCATTATTTGGCTTCTGGTACTTCAAGAAGCTAATCGATTTCTTTCAAGTTTATATAATAAAGATGATCCCATTCATTTTTAAAATTAAATTTTAAAGCCTACAAGAAATAATTAATGCGATGTCTTTCGAATGTTTTTTCTTCAACGAATTAAAAGAGAAAAAAACGATACTCATAGATAAAATGATGGAAGAGCATCCTGAATGCAACATCTTGGCACTAACCGAACATTGGCAGAAAATGGGAAATTTGGAAACCAATATGATTCAAGGATTCAGACTCGTGAATCGTTTTTTGTACGGAAGAGCAGTGCTTTATGCGAAACTCGCATTCCAGTGCAACGTACGGAAAGACATAAATGAACTCTCGCAAGAAGGGCTATTCGAAATAGCAGCCATGGACTGGACATTAAAAAACAATAATTATATCTGTGTAGTAATATATCAGCCACCGGACTCTAATATAAAATCATTTGTTGCGGAACTAGATAAACTCATGATATTACTTTTTAATTCTAAAGCGACATTCTTTGTAGTAGGTGATTTTAACATATATCTAAGTAGGGAAAATACGGCTAAAACAATGTTTGTAAACTTACTAGCGAACTACAATGTTAATATAACTATGACGAAACCACAAGATATTTCAAGCATAATAAAACAACTATTGATAATATCCTAACAAATTTAGGTGATGAATATACAGGGTGTCCCGTTAATGTGGGGGAAATGCCCAGACCATAGATTCCTGGGATCAAAATATGACGATTTAACACAACTTATCTATATCCAAAAATTTACGGTTAAGCCGGAATTTGTCTTCAAAATTCCAAAAAATTTATTTCTATTGTTTATAACAATTGAACGCTTTATTCGATTTGAATGAAATTTATTATTAGTAACTACCATAATATAATACATCATTTTAGTTATTAAAGAACTAAATTAAATTCGAAAAAGGAACAGCTCCTGCACCGGAATCGAACCCTGGCTTTGGTCAATCGCTAACTAACTAACTAACATTAAAGGACCATTCACACGTTTAAGAAAATATCAAATTTATTGATATGGGCAACGAAATTAACTGGCAATTTATATTGGACGAAATTATTAAATGTAAGAAGGAATTAATCAATAAGATTCAAGCTTCGGAAACAAGACTGTTATTAAAAATAAAAGAAATCAACAAAAAGACATTGAAGAACACAAAATACTCAGAGAGAAACTCCTAGGTACTCACTTTCCAGGATCAAAAGTAGTGACTAAAAACCCAATTGCGGCTAGTACCGACTCAGTGGCTCACTGTTCCAACCGTAACAGCCGCAGCTTAGCGGGGAAAATATTCACGCCCAGCAAAATGACTTAGGCCATAAACAGTTTCAAGCCATATAAATCCCCAGGAATGGACGGTATCTTCCCCGCGCTACTACAACGCGGCTTGGATACAATTGCTCCAGGACTCAGGGAGATATATAAAGCAAGTTATGCACTAGGGTACATACTCCGGTTGTGGAGGGAGGCAAAAGTGGTATTTATACCTAAAGTGGGCAATAGGCCTCTAAATGAACCTAAATCATATCGACCCATCAGCCTAACCTCTTTTCTCCTAAAGGCTACGGAGAAAATAATCGACGAGCACATAAAGGGTGACTCACTTATAAGAACACCCTTAATTGCCAAGCAATTTGCATTTCAAGCTGGCAAATCCACCGTCGATGCTCTACATTACCTCGTCAAAGAGGAAGAACGAGCCATCCCATACAAGGAAATAGCAATCGGAATATTTGTAGACATTTGCAATAAAACGAGCGGCTATAAATAAGGGACTATATCCTTCCACGATAAGATGGGTGAAGGCAATGCTTCAAAGCCGTTTAGTAACGGCTTCTCTGGCAGGATCCACAGTATCTATGACTGAAACAAAGGGGTGTCCTCAGGGGGGAGTTTTGTTTCCCACACTATGGTCAATAGTGGTGGATGGACTCCTGGATGAACTGCATGGAAAGGGCTTTATAACCCAAGGCTACGCAGATGACATCGCCGTAATAAACAGGGGCAAGCATGAAGGCATTCTTACAATCCTAATGCAAAAAGCACTGAATAGCATCAATAACTGGTGGGTTCGGGAAGGTCTAAGTATCAAGTAGGAAGAAGCTGCACATAAAGGCTCCCTCGCTGAATGGAATAGAGATAAATCTCTCCAACGAAGTAAAATACCAGGGTATAATTCTGGATACCAAACTGACTTGGAATCAGCATATCGACAAAATCATGGCGAAGGCAACGATGTCGCTTTGGGCCTGTCGGCGGCTTATGGGGAAAACCTGGGGATTAAAGCCCAAGATCACGTATTGGCTGTATAGAACGGTGGTGATACCCATTGTCACCTATGCTGCCCTCGTGTGGTGGCCGAAGACCCAAAAACTAGACACGCAAAAGAAGCTGAGTAGGCTTCAACGTTTAGCATGTCTAAGCATCACAGGGGCCATGCAAACGACCCCAATCGCGGGAATAGAGGCAATCATTGGTCTCACACCGCTCCATCTAGTGGTACAAAAAGAGGGACTCAGCAGCCCTCCGACTACACCAGAGGAAGAAAACACTGCCGGGGGACTGGACAGGACACTTAGAAATACTGCAGCAATTTGACCCGGCCCTTCCGTCCAAACCGACGGACATTATGTCCAGGAAGCTCGAATTCGAATTACCGTTTAAGTTGTCGATCGAGGACCCCAAAACTGCTTTGATGAGAGTCAAAGAGTTTAGACGAGGGATATCAGCCTGGTACACGGATGGTGCCAGAGGTACTGGAATAGGCATTTATGGCCCTAACCAAAACCACAGGAGCTTCATGGCTCTGGGCACGACGCCCACGATTTTGCAAGCGGAAACGATTGCAATTGATATGTGCGCCAGAGAATGCTTGGATGGGCACCTAAATGGCGCGCATATATACATCTGCTCATACAGTCAAGCCGCATTAAAGGCCGTTCGAGCCTATAGTCACGACTCACGGACTGTCTGGGAATGTCGAAGATCCCTCTCGCAACTGGCGAAGAACAACTTGTTGACCTTCATGTGGGTCCCAGGGCACGGGCATATTAAAGGCAACGAAGTGGCCGATGAACTCACAAAAAGAGGTGCAAATGCCGCTCCTATAGGGCCAGAGCCGTTTTGTGGAGAGGTGGTGCAAAAATGGGAAGAGGACAGAAGACGTAAGCATTGGAACGAGCTAAGAACTTTCACCGGACTCATGACAGGGCATTGTGCCCTCCGATACCATGTGTGGAAAATGGGAAAAGAGGAAAGTGGAAACTGCAGATTGTGTGATTCGGCAGATGAAACTACCGAGCACATACTATGCAGTTATGTCGCGATTGCTCACAAGCGTCTTTCACATTTCGGCAGGGACCGATTATCCCCTGAAGAAGTGAGCATTATCACCCCCAAGATAGTTACCAGGTTCATGGTCGACGTGGGACTGCTTGGGAAGTGATTGGTTAAGGGTAGAACAATAGATCTGTTAGGTCGCAGTTCACTAGAGGCTAACACACCTTACTAAGACCCTACTTAACCTATAACTGTAATATATATTAAAAACACTCTAAAATATTCCCCCTCAATAGATGTATTGCATTATATTAGATATAAAGGTCCGTTGATTGATTTTAATTTTATTAATGTAAAAATGATAATTGATCAACAACTTTTCCTAATAAGCGCTATATATAGATCACCAAATACAGACTCTAGTGATTTTACCAAGGAACTTTGTAATTTTCTGAATTCCCAGCAAAATATTAAACATCATATAATTATAGATGATATAAATATTAATATTGCAAGCGAGAATGAATATGTACAAGAATACTTACATACAATGAGTGAATTTGGGTTCCGGTTATATATTAATAAGTTCACTAGAATTCATAAATATGAACAATCAATTATCGATCACTTATTTATAAAAAGTACATTTAATTCAGAGAAATTTACACCCGTTATATTTAAAACATTAATAACTGACCACTTTCCCATTCTTATGCACATTTATGTAGAAAAAAGCATGCATCCCAGCCTAAAAGAAGATTTTTCATAGACTATAAAAATCTCTTGTCATATTTAAAAAGTGAGACATGGGATGATATATACAACAATTGCAATCCTGAAGAAATAACAAGTAATTTTGTTTTGATTTTTGGCTTGAAAATGATTCGCTGATGTATTGAAACCATTGGTCACCATATAAATAAATAACGGTTATACAAAACAAAGTCACTTTATACCTCCAAATACCCTAATCATATTAATCTTATAAATGGCCTTAAGTAACATGATCAAATGCTTGTAGTCAAAAATATAATGTCTACTTGGCAACGAAACGAAACGTATCATATTATACAATGTACTTCTAGGAAGTTAGATGCCTTAATCTCGTAGTACCAGAGATTAATGATAAACTTTGTAATCAAAGGCACAGAAATATAAAAAACATTAATTTGTTTATAAAAATAAAAGTAAATCGTTATAAATTTGATCATTAAAAATAAATATTTTAACAAAGTAATTTTGTTTCTAACTATTTTGTTACTAATAGATTTAATGGATTTTATAAAAATATAAAAGCCACCGTATGAAATTTAGATTACCGCTGGTAAGTGAAACTGATATTATATATTTTAATAATAATAACCTTTTTATAATAATATTAACATGACATATTGTATGCATTTAATTTAATAACCTATAATTAAAACGATTTTGACAGAAAGAGATGCCTACAGGTCAACATATTTTCAAATTCAATAGAATTATATTTACATCGAACCAATCAAGTAATTTCTAATGACTAGATTACAGATTTACGACTGTATATCAAAAGTAAGGAAGATGGAAGGCCGCACCGGACACTTTCTATACGTTATTTTTAATTGAGAAAGTTGCAAAAGGAAATAAGAGACGAAATAAAATAATGACGGCTGCTGGCGATTAAGGCCCATTACAGCATTGCTGTACCTCTTTTCTCGAGAGCCCAAATACGTGCGACCTGAAAAACTTTGCATGTTTCGAGGGCGAGAAAACGATATCACGGTTTAAGTTAAAAAAAAGGAGATTACTTTTATGACGAGCGAATTGAGTTTGTAATGATTTAGTAGGCACATGGTTCATATAAATCGTATTGTTTGCAGGTACGTAGGTAGGTCAAAGAACCTGTTTGCGGCCGAGGCGGTATAAAAGATTTATGTCGGGGGGATTCATTGAAGAGAAGCAACTTGTAATTTTAATCAAATAAAGTGTCGCTTGATAATTTTTAACAGTAGCTTACGTTTCAGTGTATTTAATTGATGTTTTTCTTCTTTGAATGTAACGTAAAGTTAAGAGCTGGAATATTATAATGCAAAATTTTAGCGCGATTTCTGTAGGTGGTGGTTAAAATAGAAAGTTTAGTTCATGATATTGTTATTCAACGTTTTTAGAAAAGTAATAGATTCGCACAACTTAACTCATAAATTGCGAGGGGAGGATGTTGATATCTAGATAAGATATTTTAGTTTTAGAGGTTACAGAATTTAGTTTAAAGGAGAGCTAGTTTGCAAATGTAATGCTTTAACTTTAATATTCGTTGAGGAATCGGTGAAATTTCCTATAAAAGTTTATTTGAGGGATATGAGAGTGTCGGAGTTCGTCCAATTTTATATTATCTAATGAATTTCAATTTTATGATTTCTATTAAAATCAATTAATTATAATTAAAAAATCTGAACTAAAGAAGTACTTATATTAATATGCACTAAACCAGATACATACTATACATACTAGGTTCAATCCGTGGTGAAACATTTTAAGTGTTTTAATTAATCCTTTGGAGCCTAATTTATTTTCAGATAATTTTAAGAAATTATTATCAATGTATTGGTTG
Source organism: Ontholestes murinus (assembly GCA_963969525.1). NCBI lineage: Eukaryota > Metazoa > Arthropoda > Insecta > Coleoptera > Staphylinidae > Ontholestes > Ontholestes murinus. The sequence continues at coordinate 62,578,245 of OZ018388.1, forward strand.
AATGTGAAAACCTTTATTATAAAAAGTATATTTCATGAACGTACGAACAGCCATTATTTCGCTAAAGGCCGGGACATATGTGACCCATTAGATACTTCAAGTAGGACAAATTAAACCCTATTGACGTAAAATCCTTTTAATTTTTCTCAAATGAAACGGAGTTAAACGTGTTTTGCATAATGGTATATTGCACATTTGGTATAGTTTTTGCTCTTCTCTTTTTTTGTATCTGTACGCATCTGGAGTAGCGTCGCCTTGTTGAGCCTGCAACGGGAAGATCTGGGAAGGTCTCTAACATTATAGAGCTTGTTTTTCTTTGAACGCGGTCTCTTGAGTTTACTCTTCACACTTGCTCCACTTCTTCTGCTACAGTAATGAGAAATGGTAAGAATGAAGATTTTGTGCGTCTGCCATCATCATGCAGAATATATGCACTTAGCTATAATGAGTATTTAATCACTTATTGGATCTTCTATCAAAGTCATATAATCGAACCATTTGATCTACTATATTAACTCCTCCCATATATTTATTGAAGAACTTAAACATTTACGGACTCGAGAATCCTTTCTTACTGCCATATTTCATACTGATTTTATCACAGAAGCAGTTACTGATCGCCACCATATGTTTTGTATCCTACCATATACAAACTACTGTACTGTTTTCATTGAATTAGAACTGACTCGCACCTCTTTCCAAGTTCCCTGAAAATTTGGGAACATTTTTGCTATTCCTCGTCAGAGTTCAAACAGAAGGAAACTTGATAGTGTCAAGTAAGTGGACAGATGAGAAGATCCTATCAACTGCCAATGCAATATTTGGGCACTTCATAGTACTGGATAATTTGGTAACTACTTTTTCCCCAAGAGTACCTTCAGTAGCCTGCATATATATTTTTACCTTCAGTGGTAAAAACTGCTTCAGCGACGATCTCTCCTCGAATTTCGTCATCGATTTGTCAATAGTCTGGAATGATGAGTTTGAACAATATTTGCTGAAAGTTTGATTCTTCTTTTTGATAATAATAATTTACATAGATTTTTAGATATAGCTTTTTTATTGAGTTGTTACTCAATGATTCATTGTTTGACCAGTAATCGTTGAATCCTGGTATACGGTTGTAACTCATCACAAAATATACTCCCAATACAATCATTATTTCATAATATTCTGTTTCAAGTCTCCTCCAGGAAACATTTGAATTCCTTCACCTGATTTGGTAGATACAAAATATCTTGAATTTGTCGCGAACAGACGAATCAGAATTTGTGCCGCTTTTTGATTGGGGCAATATTCAACTGAAGAACCATTACAGCGGAATGGGTCATTCTCATCGCTCCACTCATTTTCCATAACTCTTTCTTTCTCATGATTTTCAGACTCACCGGGAAAATTGGGTCCCGCTCGAAATGCCGGTTAGGACACAGGTGGACTACAATGTAAAAATCTGAAAATAATCATATTCAGTAGATATTGGATTGATGAGGGCGTTAATTGTTGAAACTCCATATTATCACTTAATAAAACACTGACGTAATGTAAGGTTTCAAAAAATCGGTTTTATTGTTCTACAACAATTGTTTCGCCACACAGTGGCTTCATCAGGTAGATGACAAATATGGTTTTTGCATTTCTATAATAGGGCAATACTCTCAAACTCCTGATAAACCCATTAAATCTCCTGAATAGTTTCCTACCCAATCGCTTCCACACATCTTAAAGTCTCTGACACCCTACAGGGCTGGATAGATACTATACAGACCTGGTTTGTGAAATGGCGTATTTCTATTATATAAATCCCAATAAATCTCAAACCCTACTTCCCTTTCAACGAATTAAATAACCACTTCCCTCAATATCAATAAATGACCAAAATATCTATTACTCCTTAACCTGTAAATGTCTAGAAATAGTATTTGATGCCAAACTAACCTTAAAAAAAACACCTCACATACATCACAAACAGCAATATATAAATTTTAAAACAAGTACACACGTCTACAAACTTATTTTCCGCCTTTTACTTGACTATTCTACAACCTCAATTTATTTATTTGGGCACTTTATCAGACTAGCTTTATAAACATAATTCAAAATCTATAAAACAGTAAACAAAGTGCGAAGTTCACTCTTGAAGCATGTTCTTCCACTCTATCTGGTAGGTCCTCCCCTTCACTGTGTCATCAAAGATAAACTTGGCTTCAGATTCATATATTAATGCTATAAGTGCTTATTTCTTCTAATAAAGGGGTAAATTTAAAAAATCAATCCTGCAATTTTACTAAATTTGAAGTCGTAGAAAGATGAGCCCTTAGAGTGCTAATTAGACATCCCCAAAACCCTCTCCATAATCCATCTAATTCCTTCATATACGAGTTCATCAAGGTAATCTCTTTTCGAAAAATCCTATCCTCTCTTGCCTAAAATATTGCCTTAAATCTCACCTATTTCCAAATTCTAGTTTCTTATGCATTTTCAGAAAACAAAAACATTGTCGTTATACGCAAATTTCCGTCCATAATACTTCACGAATTCATTTTATCATTTCATAATCTCAACGGCCCTTCAATCACTAATTTAAGGCAAGGACTCTATAAAAATTGTTAACGGTGGAGGCTTTCACTTCGTTATAAATTATTATTTACAAATGAAACACTTTTTAACATTGTTTGTATAAAAACAGTTAGCAACAATCACATCTCAAAAAATGACAAAGACTGAATTTCGAAATAATAAAGAGAGTGGTTGGGACATTACTACGTGGTAATTCATACTTTTCAATTCAGTGTAAGTTCTGAAATAGTAATAATAATAATAATAATATTTTAATTGTCTAACAGAATATCCAATACAGGAAAGCAATAAATGAAGAGTAATGTCAATTCAAATGTAGTATAAGTATATAAATAAAGTAAGTAACATAACTAAGATTAAAGGATAAAGCGAGGGTGTTAAATTTAAGTGAACCCTAGGGGTTTGAGGGTAGTGGGTCGAGTTTCGTATCATTAGATGTATCCCTCCGAGAGGAACAAATTTTAATTATATATTTTTTTTTCGATGTGTAGTTTTCGAGATATTTCAATGTCTTCACTTAAATTGAACACCATATATAATGGAATACATTTTTATTTTGAAACAATTGTTGTTTTATTCAGCATTGAAATATACCATGTTATTCCCCAATCCGTTTGCTACAAAACCCTATTTTTCAACTTAAACTCCTTTCAATGTTACTGCTTTACCCCACCTTGACGTGAGGACCTTCACGGTAGCAGTGCACTGATCTATGTCGGAGGCAAAGTCGTGCTGCATAAATAACGTCTTCATCATTCTCGTAGTCTCGCAGTACTTCCCGCGGATGGAGTCCCGCATTGGACGGTACGAGATCGGGCTGTAGGGTCGTTGAAGAACAACAGTTCACTGAAGATTTGTGAGCTCCTCTAGGGTGCGAAGACTTGTGTGAGGTGGCGTTGTCATGGAAAAAGTTTGTTTGGCTTTTTGTGCCTTCGAATGCGCTGAAGTCTTTTCTTCAATTTTCAAAGAGTAGCACCATACACTTCAGAGTTGATCGTTTGACCATGGGGAAGGAGATCGAACAGAAAAACCCCTTCAGAATCCCAGCCATGACTTTATCAGTTGAGGGTATGCCTTTTTGTTTCGGGTTCGAAGTGATGAACCCATATTTCATCGCCTGTAACAATGATTTGACAAAAAAATTGTCATGATCAGCCTCATACCGAGAAATAAATTCCGCACAGATGGTTCTTCTTTTGCATATCGCGAGATTCTGCAGGAACAAACATTTGAATATTCCAATAAGAGTGTTCGCAAGCTTCAACATTGTCTGGGTCACAGCTGCGCACGGATCATACACTTTTGCTTGACCTTGAAGCGATGATGACACACGATTTGCCCAACGATTCACTGTGCTTTTGTCCACTGTCAAATCTCCGTAGACGTTCTGCAAGCGCTTATGAATATCTCAATATACACAATCACTGCTTATTGTCATCATTCTACGTCACCTATCGGAAGTCAAGCAAACATAAACTGTACGAAAAGAAGCGGGAATATTGAATGATATTCCACACGAAACGTTCAGGTTTTTCAACCAAACGTGACCGAGAAAAAAAATGTGTTGCATTAACTGTTGAACTCACCTCGTACTTCTTGGTGTAGGAGTACAAAATGTAACACTATGACGATATGCCAGGCTAGGACTTAACTAATATGGGCAATTCAGGAGATGCTACCTTGTTAATTATCTTAAATAGAAAAACCCTAGTGTAAAGGTCACGCCGAACAGTTAGTGCTGAAAAGAAGTCTTTCTCCAAAAGAAATTTGTAACTGCAACTTTAAACGACAGGTATTTCAGAAAACGTCTTTGCACCTTTTCAATAGTTTACTGCAAATTAAAGCAAAATACAAAGTTTGTTTTAGTAAATCAATATTGGTAAAATATTATTTCGTATGCCTAACAAAGCCCAAGGACGTGGTAGCTTATACATGGCTTCTGATGATTTAATCACAATCAAAAATAACCCCAAGTTCGCTACTTTAGTATTGTCTTATGGGTGGGGTTCAATTAAAATTATATCCATAGATAAGGGGGAGCCTCTTGCCATTGTAGAAAATGTAGTTTTTAGATCAAGATATAAAGTACGGGAGTAGTTACTATGGGGTGACTCTATAAAAGCCATGCTGCTTAATTCTTATGTATTTATAAACGTACTTGTAAATAAAGGTTGCACACTTCCAACGCTGTGGAAATATACCCGTACGAACTGAAAAATTAAATATGATAGCTAAAGGCATAGGCCACATAAATTTAAAGCCTTATCACGTGCAAAATTATTTTATCTATTATGAAATAAAAATTCTTTAAAATCCTTTACGCATCAAGGTTAACGGAAAGATGAACAACTTGGGCAACAATGTATCGCTCGGTTGTGAGAAGAACGACAAGTTGGTCCTCTAGTCCGACATTCCGTTCTCAAAGAAGTACCTCAAGTATATTACCAAGAAGTATTTGAAGAAGAACAACGTCAGAGATTGGTTGAGGGTCGTTGCCTCTGAAAAGGACAGTTACGAGTTAAGGTACTTCCAGATCAACAGCCAGGACGATCATCAACGTCATCAGGACGATGACGATGATGAAGATAACGACTAAATGTAAATATGAAATATAGTTTTTATTTTTCATATTTTGAAATTTTAATTTTGGCTGGGAATAATATAGCGCCCAGTCATTACCACCAGTATCTGAATTTGAAGAAGCATTACATAGATGATAACTATAGCCTCAAATTATATTTTTTGAAACGGCAATAATTTTAAGAACATGTCTCGTACTTCCTGAAATCCTTGGTATTGTTGAGGCCACACTGGTTAAGACCTAGAAATTTGGGTTTTTATTAATGCGAGTAATCTTTGAAATTCTGCGTAATAGTACTGAGATTTCAATTTATTGTCAAAGCAGGGAGGAAATAGATTTGTCTTATGGCAGCTAAATTTATTTAAGCAATTATAAATCTTAATATTAAATTCATCTACAGCTTTGTCAGCATCTAGACTTTGTTCGAGGAATAACGAATCAGTATTAAGTAAATCATTGTATAAGTTGGAAGGGTCGGCGTTCCTAAGTTTTTGTCTTTTGATACACGTATTTGAGGGAAAATCAAATTTAGTAACAAAATATGTTGTTTGAAATTTCCAAAAATTTTAAGTATATCGTACAAATATAAGAATTGAAATAACTTCATGCAGTTTTACAAATTATACAGACAAACAAATTAATTTACTCAAAATAAACAGTTGTAAATTTTAAGAATGAATAGTTAAAACTTTTTTAACAAAGAACATTTTTGATGTCGCTTAAAACATCTCAAATTTTAAAAAGAAAATAATTAAAATTTAGCAAAGAAATAAACAAAAACTTTCTTGAAAGTATTATATAATTTTAGCTATAAATAATTGAAGTATGTCAAGAAATAAATAGAGTAGCATTTTTATAATATAAAAAAAAAACAATTTAAAACTTTTAAAATTTCTTTTCTATTATTATTTTGATAATTACAGAATCACTTTATACTGTTTTTCATTTTTGTTTATCTTTGTAAAACTATTAATTGTTTTAATTTTATTTGTTTCATGGCCACCTTTTTTTTATTTATAATAAAACTTAAAATTACTATAACTCACTTATTTAAAAAAATAACTATGTCATATATGATATTGGATTAAAGAGAAAAAATAATCTATCGAATTAGGCGTCATATCTTGGAAAATAATGGCGATAAAAATTTTCTGAATATAATTGATTAATCTACATAAAGTTATCTACAACTTTTTTATAGTTTATTTTTCTATATGTTATAATAACCGAAATATATTGATTTTTTTTTTAAGATTGACTCTTATTTTTTAAATATCTAGTTACCCTTGACTTTTTTGAAAACTTTGAAAGTGGAATTTTATTCGTATCGTAAATCTACACTTCTCTTTCCATTTAATCGTTTTTCTATCTCTTATAGTTACCGAGATCCTCATATAGAACATCTAAAAAACTCACCTTGTTTATACTATATAGGTAAAGTAATAATAGGAAATATATTTACAAATATACAATGTGGAAAAGTTGAATAATTACGCAATCTCGAAATCTAGACAATAAGTTAAGGATATTTATATACAAGCCACAGGTGAATAGTTTTTTAGTTCAAATACGTAGCCTCTAACGAACTGACATGCAATCGTTATATTCTGTTGTTCTGATGTAATTCCTGCCTTGAAATTGGCCTTGCAATGTCATGTAAAATATGAACGTGAGAGGTAGGCCGTAGGCAATTGCACTGTCTACTTTCTCCTCCAAATTGAAGTAAACATCTCGCGAGGAAAATATAAACGCTCCTATATAAGAAATTTTAATATAACTTCTTGTTATTCAACAGCAAAAAAATGACCGCGATTTTTCATAATTATGTACTCTCTACGCCTATGCAAAAATTTCTTCTCAGACGTGTACAAAAAAATCATTAAATGATTGTGTGTTACGTAATATAATCGATCCCGTAATAACTAAAAAAAATAAATCATAATTATATAGATATAATATACCTGCAGCTGCAGAAAGTTAATTTTGATAAAGTTAATGCTTGTTGCGCTATACTCTTGATGAAAATAGATATTAATATTAGGTGAAGAGTAACATTTGTTTTGTTCCATAATGTTTTTATTTTCAGTTGCCTAAAATATTATGGAACAAAACAAATGTCATCACCTAATGTTTTTTTTTGGCATAGGCGTTATCCATTACATAATGTTAATTTTGAGTTTTATGATAATTATTTCTATACCTAAAGTACTTTATATTATAATCATTTTATTAAGATCAGGAGTAAATTATTACGGAATGACTTCAAATGATTATTTTATGATATAAGGAGAAGCACACATGCGCGCGCAAAATAAATTCAGTACGAAAAAGCCTGTTTCCGGTGTAATCGTAATGCGGCAATTTTTTGCTTATATATTACCAAACAAGAGTTATATTATGTGGCATTTTAAGTAGCAATATATTTATGTAGAAAACCAGATGTGTCTCCACACCTTTAATTAAAGAAAGCTCATCTAGGAGGTACTAGTAAATTTATATCTATCTATTAAAATACACTTTCGAAGGCTGTTAAAATACAATAATCCATTTTCTAATAATACACGTACAAATTATAGGCTTAATTTCACATTTAAACTTCAACTTCTACATGTTTTCTGATTTGTATATAAGTAATAGTTTTAAAGCTAATCATTTCTAGTTAGGCAGGGAAAAAAAAAACGCAAAACAGTTGCTTATTTGTATTAGTACAGTACACAATTATTTTTACGTAAAAATTTACTATTTTAAAATTTTTAAATTTTAAATTTAATATATTAGGTTGTCAAATATGAAAATAAGCAAACTTCATGTTTTTTTTTCAATCGCACACAACCACATTTAGACGCCGTATTTTGACATAATATTTTTTCGTGTGAAAGTACATCATTTGTCACATATCGGCAAAGTAAAAAAGCTGGAAAAGTGTATACTGCATATATTGTCTGAAGCACTTGAAGTCTTTCTCTTCTTTCTCGCAACAAAGCCGAACCATTTTTAATTGAATTGTTACGTGTGATGAAAAATGGATCATGTACGATAATCGTAAGCATTTATCGCAATGGTTGAACAAAGATGAATTACCAAAACACTGTCCGAAACGAGATATCTACCAGAAGAAGCTGATAGTCACTGTTTGGTGGTCTGGCTCAGGTGTCATTCACCATAACTTTATGGAACCTGGCCAATCGGATGTCTATCAACTAGACGAAATGAATAATCTTGCGATTAAACAGCCAAGACTAGTTAATCGGTTGACTCAAATCCTGCTACATGACAACGCTCGACCACATGCAGAACGAATGACCGTGTCAAAGCTATAAGAGTTGGAGTTAAAAATTCTCCGTCACCAAACGTACTCGCCTGACCTTGCCCCAACTTACTATCATTTTTTTCAAAATTTTAACAACGTTTTATCTGGAAAAAAATTCAATTACGCATAGGGTATCAAAATGACGTTTCAAGAGTTCATCGACTCTCGTGATCCAGGCTTCTGCAGCAAAGGGATAAATGAGTTACCTCTAAAAAGGAAAAGTGTATCGATAATATGGGTTCATAATATGATTTAAAATAAAAAAGTTCTTATTGGAAAAAAAAATCGAATTCAATTGTGTGCAATGTTTGCTTCATTTCATTCTTAACGACTTAATATAAGTGCTTAGAACTTTTAGGAAATCGGACTACAACACCAATCACTAAAAATATGAAAAATGAGGCATATATATAAAAATATATTAATTGGTAAATAGAATATACAATTAGGGTTAGAGTGGAATATCATTGCAGTCGAATTAACTCTACTCCAAATATTTGTGTGTTTTGTAATATGTAAATTTAAGTAAATTTTATTGGAGAGGAAGCTCACTTATAGTAATTAAATAAATAAATACATATCCATTTGGCATGATCAATAAAACTTAATTTAAAATTAAAGTTCAATCATTAATGTTTCATGTACTATTTGTTGTTACCTATTAAATATTTATTTAAGATTTTCTAGCCTCGATGAAATGGTATACATCATAAAAAAAGCGCAATACACTATTTATTTATTTAAATTATACTGAAGTTAATCTAGAAATTTAAGTTTTTATTGTAGTAATTATCACAAGTAATACCATAAGTGATGGCAATTTACTCGAATAAATTTTGTTTTTGCATGAAAGTTTGTTGCTTAGCGATTTTAATGAGAGCAACTGTCACGAAAAAATCACTCGCCTGGCGGCTCGTGATTTTTTCTATCAGTTGCTCGAATAAAAATCGCGAATAAGCAACAAACTTGAATGCGCTAAAAACAAAATTTATTCCGATTTAATTGTCATCACGAATGGTATTTGGAAAGACTATTCCACGACTTGAAACGAATATCGGTGAATGGTTCAATGTTTATATTAAAATTTTTATGATATATCTCCTGCAGTATTTTGGTCGAAAAATTCAACATTGATTAAATAACACCTCCCTTATAATCATTTGCATTTGCCTTCTTTATATTATACGCCGTCATCATAATCGCGGCAAGAGTTTCCATTAAAGTTTTGCTAACAACTGGTAGTTTTTATCGGCGCAGATTTCTTCAAATCGTTTCCAAACACACGATCTCGTTTAAGTTTGATTTTTTGGTGCAAAACTTGTCACCGTCGCATTTATTATGGATGATGAAGTGTTACCAAACCTTTTGATTTTATAACCTACTTGCAACTGACATACGTAGAAACAACGTTTTTCGCTTTTTTGTCAAGGCTAATTCAATTCATTTGTCGGGAAATAGCTAACTTCAGGTTATTCAGCAACTTGGTGTTTATTCACTTATAAATTGACGTGATTGGCTAAAAAATATCACATGCCTCATTTTCATTGGCTACATACAATAGGAGTGGAATAGTCTTCAAAATCATCAGTAAGCAGAAGAAAATTATAGGAGAATCATTGAATCATTGTTTCCTACCAATAACTGGTTTTTAGTACTAATATGTTTCCAGGACATTTACTTAGTAGGATCAATTAGCTTCCTAGGAGATCATGTCCTAGTCCTTTCTGGCGTTATCGCCATTTCTTTTGTGAGGGCTAGTCTACTGGTACTCAGTTCTACACACACACATAGGATGTGCTAGACCATTTCCTGTGCAAATTCACATTGTCTACAACTGATATAATCCACATTACCTAACTTGTGACTGTGGTACTTCACTAAGCAATGTGCTTTAAGGAGACCCGTGACCAGTCTTATCTCACTTTTGGTGAGGTGCATGAGCTGTTTAGCTCTGCTTGGCGAGAGGTCAATAAACATTTGGATTGCCTTTGATCTGATGTGTTTATCCAGTGCCCTGTTTGGCACTTTTTCCTACTCATGGACTGAGCCTTTTCTATGTACTTTTCATACATAAATGCTTTGTAGTTGTTTTGGAATTGAATCTTCACGCTTTGAGCTTCTTAAGTGTCAAGACTCAAAGCATAACACGAACTCAAATTTTGTTGGCATTATGTCCAACGGTATTTGCAGGAACTCTGGTTTAATCAGGTTCAGAATTTCTGAGTTCTCGAAGCTATATCATAGTTCAGGATCCAATTTAGTCCCATCGCACTAATTATACCATTCTTGATTGGTTTGTGCACGGGAAGTAGGTCTAGTAAAGCATTACCAAATAAGGGGTTTTGTGCGTGATGCCAAAACAAGCCATATTCTGAAGGGTTTAAAGCTTCTTTTGTGCCATTGCTTGTTTAGTCTAGTGAGCTATATATAATTGTGAGTCTTATTACCACCATAATGTACAGCCATTGTATCATTGAGTTCCCATTATCTGACCTGTGAACCTGTGATATATCCGTAGCGCCGCTGCAGTTTTGCATATTGTTTCTTTCTAGGCAGCATCTTTATATTCTCATGGAATATACCCTAGCGTAAAGCTAGCTTTGTAAACTGTCTGCAGGTAGAGAGATATTATATATTGCCATTAATGCAGCAGTCTAGAGAAAATGCCATTTGGTTCCTGTGCTTTGAAGGGTTTAAATTAACTGTTCATTCAATTTTTAAGTTTTCTTTTTCTAGTATATAGGACGTCCTTCTGTAGATTAAGGAGTGTTTAATTAGTAGCCCACACGTTGAGCTTGAGAAGTGCATCTTTAACAGCACACTGAGACCTTTTGAGACCCTCCAATCAGGATTTTTTATTAGTCCGATGATGTTGCAGTGATCTTTGGGCAGGACTTTGTAGAGCCTGGCTTTTGGGGTTGTATCAGTAATTTCTACAAAGAACGTTCTCTATGTTTACCTATTCGATAGTCTTGACTCCTTATTATATTCTGACACTGCCTGTGTATAGGCATTCCAGTTGCCTGTTTTCTTTGAACTCATGAAAGTTTTGCTAGTTTTTATCTAAAACCGTGTTCCGCCACGGCACTTCTCTGGCTTCTCTTGTACGTCCTTGGGTTGCTATTTTGGAGCAGAGCCGCCGCTGTTTCTATCTCTTCCACGGTCAGGTTTGTTGAGATAGAGATCGTCGGTTCGCATACTTAAGCACACTCCATAGAGGCTCTAGTCTGTGTTCCACGGATTTATAAACTCCATTGCGTCGTCTTTTGTGGCCTTTATATCGAACTGGATCTGCAGGTGGTCTGACAAAGAGGGATCTTCCACAATATGACGATTTTGTATTGTACTTGCTGTGAAGGCATTAGCTACTACTACCTTAATACCTTCTGTCTGATTGCATTCACAAAAGGTGTTACTTACTTCTATTATTGGTGTCCGTGCTGCCTAATACTATGTTGTGTGCGTTTACATCATAGCCCAGGAGGAGGTGTTTATTGCTTCTTTTGCACTACTACACGAGTCTATTTACCTCCTCGGATGGTGGTTTGTTTTAATATCCTGAAAAAGTAAACATAGGTCCCCTGTGGTGAATTCTGGAATGAATGTATAATTGATGTTTTTCTTGCGAATTAAAACTACCCTTGGAATTTTATACACCAGACTACAATTGTCTTGGGATAAGCTCCTTATCTGGCATTTATTGACCTTTACAGCCACCGACATTCTTTGCTTTTGAGCGGCTCATTCTCAGTTGTTTCGCTGCAAGTTTTCATAGGCATATTGCCTTTAGGCTACTTTTCAGCGTCTTTGGACGTTGGCGATTCGTTCACTCCATGTTTACGATTTTGGTCCATGTACGTCCGACCAGTAGCTAGGGAAGGAACAAGTTCTATTATAGTAGAGCCCTGGATGCCCTGATAAGGCTAATAAAACTAAGGTTCGTATGATACCCAGAATCCGCATAGATCAGACTAAGCTTAATCTTAGTTATCATCGACCTTATCCATCTTGGATTGAAGTATTTGTTTTGTTTGCAGTTTTCTCTGGACTTGTCACCTGCGAGACATAAGCGAATGGCAGCGATATGTTCGTTATGTCAAGTCAGATGGTTATTAAACATTAACAGACCTGACATCATTAGCCCTAGTGGAGGTCCCAAGTCACAATACTACAGTCGGACAGAGGTAAGGTAAGAACCCAATAGACTCAGGGCCGAATAAGGCCAAGTTTGGCCGAAGAATTTGTCCAAAGGAGGACAAGGACGGCAGATCATAGACATATGTTAAGTCTACGATCTATCGTGCCTCTATTGAAGGGGAACCCCTACTGTAGATTGTAATGGATCTCAGAATCTCTTAGCAATAAGCCTAGCCCCAGGATGATCCCAAAGTAGTTCACACCCTATTGGGGCCATCATAGTGGTTCATCGATGATAGCATACTGAGCCTTTACCCCACGATAAGATAAGATAAGATATTTATTAATTCCTTAGACTATACAGTATGGAACAGGTCGATGAAAAAAAAAACATAATATACATTAAATACATAAATATCGTGATATATGTTACACATTATATTAGATGTTAGATTATCAGTGAAGATGCTCGGCAATTGAGTAATAGCACTTAGACTTTAAAAAAATTCTTAAGTTATGTTTAAATATTTTAATTGTACTAGATTGCAGGAGCGATTCCGGTAATTTTTGATAGCATTTCAAACCGATACATTCCGGTGATTTCTGACCAATATTTATTTTAAATAGTGGTGTTCTAAATTTATATTGGTTTCTAGTATTGACGTTGTGCACATCAGTATTTCTTTAAAATTTATTTTTATATACACAGACTTCATAAATATAGATTCAGGAAATAGTGAGTATGTTGAATTTTTTGTATAGTTCACGACATGGAAAATCTCTCTTTACACCCGCAATAATCCTAATAATACTTTTTTGTGTTATGAATACATCCTGTATCATGCTTGATGAACCCCAAAGAATTAAGCCATAGTTTTGTTGTTAAGTTTTAGAGTTAGCAGATTTAATTCTGTGTATGGAAATAGAAACATAGCATTGATATTATAATCAATTGGTGGATTCACTGCAATATGATTATTTCCAAGTTTAGTAGTTATATCTGTTATTGATTGCTTAAAAAAGTATTGAAATATTCTGTAACCTGCATTGGGTCACAAATTTCATCATTGTTGATATTAAGAGTAAGGTTATTATTTCTGTACTTGTTATTAGTAACACTATTTGTTATATCCCAAGCAGCTTTTATTGGATTTTTTGAGTTATTTGTTTTATTTTGGTAGGATTTCTTTTTTGTGTCTAGAATTAACTGCATATTATTATACGTTTTGCAACTTTATATGCTTCTTGAAATTCAATTGAAGCGTATTTTAATGTATATAACCCTTTCAAATGAGCGCTTGATTGTCTGATATAGTCATCAATCCAGTTATTATTACCGTTGCCGTTTGTAAGATACGTTGCAACAGAACAATGTTTATCCATATAGTAAGTGAAAATATTTGCAAATGTGTTGAAGGACCCTTGGAAATCATTTTTAGACTCATTTAATTCTACCCATGTTTCATTTGCAAGGTCTTCATAAAATAATGACAAGTTTTGTTTCCTGAAAATTACTTAGATTCTATATTTTGCTCGTAAATCCATGTAAAAATTAAGGTTTTATGATCAGAAATATCATTATTCTCTGCACAAACCTCTACGTCTTGAAAATTAGAAAAAATGTGATCTAAAATTTTATCCTTTCTTGTTGGGATTGTTACGTGTTCGTACAAATTAAAACTATTAATGAGATTTTTTATATTTCGATAACGTTCAAAGTCCCTTATTAGGTCTATGTTTAGGTCCCCACAGAGTATGATAGAGGTTTTGTTAGTATATACTTTGTGTGGTATATCTGAGAGATTATTGAGAAAAATAAAAATGTCACCTTCTGTATCAGAATTACGATAGTAACATAATACGAATATTAATACTGATTTACCTTTCGGGGCAAGCCACTTTGTAGCGCACACTATAATATTATTCTCGGATCAATATTCAGCTAAGTCAACCGTTTTAACATTTAAACCCGTTTTGCACCATATTCCGACGCCATCATAGCCGTGCGCCCTTGTAAATTAAGAAATATTGATATAATCTGGAAAACAAATCGAATTAGTATAAATACTCCAGGTTTCAGTCAAACATAGAAAATTTTGTTTGATAGATTTGCTAGGATATTAACTGATAATGTAATTCATCTTTAAAACACTTAAAGAGCGACAATTTAATAAAATTAACTGAGATTTTTCCCTTATATTTTCTTGCGATGTATAGTGTTCCGGTGAAAAAACTTTGTCACTAAGGTGCATCGTTGCCACTTGTATGGATCTAATGCCCATTCTAGATTTTCGGTGTTAATAAGGTGCATTCCTCTGTAAGGTTAAAAGTTAATTAACAACCTCAATAACTAATAACTCTCATTTTTCAATTCCGCCATAATAATACTACTAATAAGATTTGTTGCCTATTAATGTATACAGTGACACATACAGACACGTCAGAATTACATTAACTTTATACTGTGTTTAAGACTTAAATTGTATAAAATTAAAAGTAGATTGCAAACTTAAACGAAAAATTAATTGAGGCTATAAAATGCATTTTCGATAAGGAATGCGTGTAAAGTTTTTTTTTAAATAGATTCAAGTTAACTGCAAATTTTATTTCATTTAGTAGATGGCTGAAGAAGTTTGCTCCTAGTACTGGGGGAGAAATCTTAGTGACATTCAACCTGTACTGATTTGTGTAAATATTTGAGTTCTTGAATGTTGTCGGCGTTTACTTGGTGGTACATTTTGATTAAACTTAAATAAAACACATATGACTTTACTTTATGCTTGATAATGATCAGTTTATGATCGAAACTCTAGTCACAGTTAATAAATAACTATTGTGGTAAAACAAAGTTAAAAGTGTTTTATTTAATATTTGAGTTATTTGTAGTATCGTGGTTGTGGATTTGTTGGGAGATGGCAAAGTAAGATTCATTTGTACATGTGTATTTATATATCAATAGACAGGGCAGTGTAAGTAAAATGCCTACTTGGATCATAATTTTCCTTAATCCCGAAGGTAATTATTTCTTTAGAATTCACTAATCCGCCTCGGATATAAATCCAGACTATCAGTCCACAAAATTATTGTGTGGGTTGCCGTACATTCCAGAGTAAGTTTATATTATTTTCGTTTTATTAATTTAGTAAATGTTTTTATTTGTATTTAAAATCAATTATAATAAAGCCATACTGAAGAGATTGAAAGATCGAAACACGTGTCTGCAGATGATTATAAACTTGAATGCTAGTTAATTTAATTCCTTTTGTTAGTTTAATTTAATGAAATCAGTCTAAATTCAATTTTTGTTCATAACTTTTAATGTTATATTCAACTTTCATGCAGTCTAAAGTAGTAGATTTTATCATTTATTAGTTTATTCAACAGAAATAATTTATTCAAATTAGTGTTGCTTTGATAGTTATACTTTTTGTAATACGCAAATTACTTTTGAATCATTCAATATCTGTCGAAGTATTAGCCAGAGAAGTAGTTGTTTCATCAAGTAATTTATTTTGTAGGCTTAGTAAGACTCATTGTTATAGATTCACGAAATTTTTTCGAATTTAAAATTATTAATAAATTATTAGTTGAGTTTTAAGTAAGTATGGTTTTAGTATCCTAAAATCAATTTTATAATAAAGCTGTACCGAACAGATTGAAATATGGAAACATGTGTCTGCAGATGATTATAAACTTGAATGCTAGATTATTTAATTGCTTTTGTTAGTTTAATTTAATGAAATCAGTTCAAATTCAATTTTTGTTCATAATTTTTCATGTTATAGTCACATTTAAACAATCTAAAATACACTTTATTAATTTATTAGTTTATTCAACAGAAAAAATTTCATTCAAATTAATGTTGCTTTGATAGTTGTACTATTCGTAAAACGCAAATTAATTTTGTTTTATTCAATGTCTGTCGAGGTTTTAGCCAGAAAAGTAGTTGTTTTAAAATTGATTTGTTTTGTAGTCTTAGTAAGACTCATTGTTGTAGATTTACGAAATGTTCACGTATTTTTAAATTATTATTTAATTTTCTACAACGAACTAAATGAGTTTAATACATTTTATTATTATTTTTTAAAGCGGTGTGTAGATTAAATATACTTGCTCGTTTTTGAGATTTACAAGGAAAATTTGGGAATTCTGAAGGATTATGCTGTGCGCCTTTTAAATAGTTTTACTTTTCTAATTTTGGAAAATAAATGTTAAATTCTGAGGCAAGATATATTATTCTCAATATCTCTTTTTTAAACATAAATCGTTTTTATTTTTTTAATTATTAACATAATTAATAATTTTCAATTATTATTGTTATAATTTATTTAATTTATCTCATTTAATGTCTAAAGCAATGAGTAAGAATAAGCAAATTGATGTTGTATATACAGCCCTCACTAAGGCCTTCACCGAACTGAGCACTGCTTGTAAATTGATCGTATAAATTTGGAATTAATCAAAATGTAATTTACGTAGTTGCTTCATATTTAAGTGATCGTCAACAAATTCTTGAAATCAACGGTGCCTATTCTAATCCTTATTCAGCTGTTATTGGGGTTCCTCAAGAATCTAACTAAGGCACATTACATTTTTTATTATTTTTTGATAGTGAAAACAAACTGTTAAGTTATGACTTAAAAATTATAAATGTTTCCTATAGTGCAATTATTCAACACGAGTTGAAAATCATAAATCTATACATAAACTAACACTAAACGCCGTCAAACATGCAGGGCCTTGGGCCATTTATTCTTAAATAAATAAATAAATCATAATATTTTCGAAGTGTGTGAGATATTTTATCTGTCATAAATTGATCTTTGTTCAAATTTGGGCTCTCTTATAATACTGTATTAAAACGATTTTTCAAATTGAATAAATGTTTTATGTAGTCGATTGGAAAACTTTTTGGAGTGTTTATATTTCTAGGGTTAATTTTTTAGATGACAAGGGGATTGTAAACGCTCTCTGTGTCATTGTTTGATAGGTCAGAATAGAGTACTTTTAAGATACAGTACCTATGCATGCATATAAATATACGTTTCGACGTCATCTCAGAGGACCTTCAAACCTATAATTGTGTGTATGTTCCCAGTAACCGCTACCAATCAGTACATTAAAATAATTACAAAGCAATTTATAACTTGTTCGGTTAAATGATCACATAACATTAAATATAATTAGAAATTTAATCTAGCAGATCGCGGCGATTTGTTTTTTGCGGGGACCTCTTTACAAATGACAGGAAATAGAGAGGCTGCGCGATTACGCAAGCCGTCGTCTAAACGATCCGCCTTCCGTCATTAACGAGATCTTCGCGAAACAACTTAAATGGAACTTTCAATTATGTGCTGCTCTTCTTGTGCTTGTTATGCAATGCAGAATCTTCATCTGGAAGAGGTACGTCACTTTCTTAGGCATTTCCTCAATTAGAGGAGCTGTTCTTGATGGCTAATCAAGCGCAACAGTTCCGGTTAGTTTATTCTCATTAGGTCAATATTACAATAATAATAGGATATTTTCTTTCTGTTGTTTGTTTTTATTCTGAATAACTTAATTATTTTCAAGGTTATTGCGAATATAAATTAATTATAATTTGTTATTAAAAAATAAAATTATTTTAAATAATAATTTAATATTCTCGTTTACTCTGTGTTATATTAGATAATGTCAATGTCTTCAGTTCAAAGGGCAAGCTGGTATAAAATTTTAATTTAGTTTTGTAAATAGTGTAATAAGCCCATAATTACTATTTTGAATTATTTATCATAAATTAAAATTTTAAATAGTAATATAAATATTTAAATAAAATATTTTATTTTAATAAAACGATACTATGTTTATCAATTAATCTAAATGATACAGTTTTAAACTTGAGGATAGACAACGGCGGTCATCAAATGTTGAAACTGATGTAAAAATGAAATGTTATCTTTTTATAAGAGGTAATCTTTATGGTCTTACGTACATAATAAAAATAAATGTCATAATATGACATATAAAACTATAATTAATAGTAAAATTAATCTAAATAATATCTTCAGTGCATTGTTTTTAATGAATATGAATAATGTTCCATTTATATTGATTTTTAATTGTTAGGATTCTTTAATACATCTATACACTTTATATTTTCACTGTCTTAGATATATTTTAAGTGTGTGAAAATATTGATAGGTAATACCTATCTATAGATCTAAGTCTAAATATAGAGAATTATAGACCTATTTCTGTTTTATTTTTGATACTAAAACTGTTGTCTGCAAGCCTATGTTCGAAGCTCCTTGCATAGTTTATAGCACTGTTTTATGTCATTAGATCCAAATTAACTAATTTGCATACTTCCGCTGGCACCTTGCCTATTTGGTATAGGTATCTGCCAAAACTACCATGGCCGCTCATAAGCTGAATGAGGTGGTAGGTCAACTCACCCTACTACTTTCTATACAATTAGATAAAATAGGGGATCAATGATTTCGTTCACCATTGCTCCTGCCTATAGCAATAGTTCCGGTATGGGATTCTGCCTTTGAGCCTCCTTGTCGCCTGTTTACTTCTGTGTTCAGTAAGCTTCGGCCATCTCACTAATATATAGGTCGTCAGTGACTGCAGGCAGGCAACCCTCAGCGCTTGTCGTGCCTTTGCGCGTTCCTCTCTGTATCCATCGCCTTGGTCCATACCGGGGCCGCATATGACAGTTTGGCTTAGGCCGCCGACATTAGCACACGCCTCCGCCCCTTACCTGCTCCTCCTACTTTAGAGATCATAAGCCCTATCATGGCCTCGACCCATTAGCTGCCTCGGTGCAAAGCCCAAATTTTTCCAGCCACCGTTATATTCGAACGCCTCTCATGGTGTGTCTTGTAGTTTTGGAACTGTTTTGCCACAGCGTATTGCCTATGACCGATATCTGTGGCACCACCAAATTCAGTGTCCTCTGCGTGTTTTTCCTGTCTGCAATGTAATCGATACATCGGTCCTGCAGGTAAGCATTTACAGTCCTAGATAGAGTGAGGACCAGACTTCTCTCCGCTTCGATCTTGATCGTTCTTTAGGGGAGGGTGTATCTAATATCCAGGGCTACCATCGCAACACATTCTATAACAGTGGCTATTTTCGTCACCATCTACCATCACTGCGTTGATGGTAGGCCATTTCAGGTAACACCTGTTTAATATGTCCATGAATCATTCTGGATTTGTCTACATCGCAACCATTATAGCCTCGTTGGGTATTCCATCTGACTAAGTGGCGTTCTTGTTTGGCAGCAGGGTAGCCGCCCATAAAAACTCCTCCACCATGAATGGTCATCAAAGTCCTCGTCCTGTACATTCCCCTTCCGCGCTATCTTGTTATAACTTGGAAAAAGTGCCTCCGCCACTGCACGTATCCTTCCAGGTACTACACCATCTATTGGCAGGCCCCTATTTTTGATTTTTTCTATTACGATACGGTTGGTTTCCCCCACGGATCACCCTTAATATTCTCTCTTCTCCTAGCTCCATTGATCTTAGGCTCCACTTGCACGGCTTCCTTTCTTTTTTATTTTTGAATTTGTTATCGCCTATTCGCATGCTATTCTAATAACATCCGTTGTTTTAAACACCAGTGTATCCGCTTTTTGAGCTACCAACCTCCTCCGCCAGAGCTGCCTTGTTTTTGCCCATCCTCTATTTTGCAACGGAAACGATCCGTGTTTTCTCCCTTCTCGAGGATAACTTGAAATTGTACCATCCGAGAGTAGCTCAGCGTTTCCCTATCAGACACCCTCTACTCGGTCATGTTTTCTGTTGGGGGCGAAACGTCCTCTTATACTTACATAACAGCGATAGACTTTGTTATATAAATATAAGAGGAAGTTGCGCCGCTAGCAAATGTAAGCTTGTCCGTCGTCAACTACTTCCATTTCATTTCCGTGATTGCAAACATGTCTGAGAGTCTACAGCACTGTTGTCCGAGTACGGTGCTCTCCAGGTCACCGACTTCGCATTAAAGTCATCCTCTAACCTTTACTTCCATTCGTTATATACTCGTTACTTTTGTTAGGCGATAAGACTATTTCGTCCACTTTGGCTCACACTATTCCGTCTTGTGGAGAGCCCCATCTTTTTACCGCCATAGCTGCCTCCTTACTGAAAATGATCACCGCATCTCTCATGTCATAATTTACTACACATCATCCCAGCTTATTGTGATTTGACTTTGCGCCTGCCACACTATCGTTTTCCTCCATCATGCTCTGCTCCATCATATTATAAGCTGACCTACAACGATTTAAATTTATTTGCAGCACCTTCATTGTCCCTGCTGTGGTGGTGTAAAGCCCAGGTTCGACTTGTATTGGACTGGGGTTTGGGCTTTTTCTCGCACGATTGTAAGCCACGCAACTTTTGCTGCCCGAATAGTAGTCCACGCTGGTTTCATTTATCTCTATGCATAGGGTGCACCAGACTTCATTTGCTCACTCACATTCTTGATGTCCCTCGGTACCACAAATTCTGCATAATTTCTTGCGGTCACAATGAGCCTGAATCCTACACAGCCGTAGCATTTTTGCGTACGCTTGCTTTTTTTACTCTACTCTACACCTGGTCAACCCCATATATATTTTCGTCCCTTTAAGAAGTTTTCCACCCAGTCGTTTGGGCATTTTAATATTACTACCCCTATCGGGTACGACTTCCCATACTTCCTGATCGGTTCCCCATGTATTCACGGCTCCCAGTCTCGCTAGGTGCTCCTTTCACCGCTGTTATTACCTCATATGGCGTTAGATCCTTCACTTCCACTAGCATCCTGCCCCCTGAATGAGGTATACTCTTTCCTCGCCTAATTACTAGGCCGCTGTCTGGATTAGGTCTTGTTGCCCTTCGATCCTCTTCTCATCATCAAAACCGTCATATGTTAACGAACAATATTTATTATTTTGAAACAATAAAACATTGGTTGGTTATACTAGTTTTTGGGCTTGTTGTTATTGTCTTTAAAATAATGTTTATTATTAGCTTTTGAGTAAATCCGTTGTTATTATTGTTATTATTCTAGTTCAAAATAAAGTAAGTTAGAATATTGTCTATATACCTATACCCGCATTAAACAGTGTGTGTTTTCTAGTGAATTTATGCACAATTCTTCTAGTTACAGGCTGATGTGGTTTCCCATCGCTAATCCATATTTTGCATGAAGTATTTACTTTTCCTATATACGTAGTATATATAGGCGAGTATTGTTTTCGCGATTTAAAAAAAAAAAAAATTTGCGGAAATATCCGTTTTGAGGTCCCCTGAGTTCATTGCACTGATTTCTGGAAAAAAATCTGTGCTGTGTGTGTGTGTGTGTATCTGTCTGTCTGTCGGTGGGCGCTGTATCTCAAAAACGAATAGTCCCATTGAAATGAAACTTTAAACTTAAGGTTTTATCGTTAAAAACTGGAGCTGAAAAGCTTTTGGTGAACATTCATAAACCGGAAGTGGATGTTTACTTGAGGCGGTTTTTTGTTTTTTACCAATATTTTTCTAAATATTACAAAACTTCTCAAACAAAAGTTAAAGGAAATAAAAAACTGAACAACTTTTATTTAAACATATTTTTCATAAAATTCTTAACTTTCGAGAAAAAAATTAAAAATTGAAAATTTTGATATTTTTGCCAATTGCTAATAAACTGTTATAGTTATGTAAAGCTTGTATTACAATTAATTGTAGAGAATTTAAAAGTGAACAAATTACTAAGAATAGCCTTTTTGCGTAAATCCCATAGTTTTTGAGAAAAATATAGGGAAAGTACTATGATGTTTTTGGCGTAAACATTCAAATTTCTATCTTAATAATCGCATTAGTATCCTGGGAGGTCAGTAATCCCCAATAATATTTGCTACCTCTTCAAGCAACATACTAGAAAAATAATTACTAACATTAAAGGAAACCAGCAAGGAGATCAAGAGTAATATCTTTTTGATGGCAATTACTGATTTGAATTTTGTATATTCGGTAAATTTGCTGATTAAATATTTTGAAATACTTTGACACTGTGCTGACATATAAGATTCTGCAGGTCTAATTAAACCTTCTTTGTGGATTTTTAGCTATATGGTTTTTACTTTCCCTATATAGTATATATAGGGGGAGTATTGTTTTCGTGATTTCTTTTTCGAAAATTTTTTTTGCGGAAATATCCGTTTTGGGGTACCCTGAACCCAAAACACTAATTTCTGGAAAAAAAAAATTTGTGTCTGGATGTGTGTCTGTCTGTGTGTCTGTCGGTGGGCGCTGTATCTCAAAAACGAATAATCTGTTTGAGATGAAACTTCAAACTTAAGGTTTTATCGTTAAAAACTGGAGCTGAAAAGCTTTTGGTAAACATTCATAGACCGGAAGTGGATGTTTACTCGAGGCATTTTTTTGTTTTTCGTTTTATTTTTCTAGATATGAAAAATTTTAAAAAATGGTTCAAACAAAAGTTAAAGGTAATAAAAAACTGAACAAGTTTTATTAGAACATATTTTTCATAAAATTCTTAACTTTTGAGAAAAAAAATTAAAATTGAAAATTTTGACATTTATTGCCAAGTGCTAATAAACTGTCAAAATTACATGAAACTTGCATTACAAATAATTATAGAGAATTCAATGGTGAACAAATCATTAAGAATAGCTTTTTTGCGTAAACCTTATAGTTTTCGTGTAAAATATAGGGAAAGTACTATGATGGCCACATCACCATTGGTTGAAAATCCACGAAGAGTGGGTTTTAGGGTTCATAAGAATAAGGTGTTTTGTTTGGATTTTCATTTTTTGGTATAGATTTGATATTTTTAATTAATTCCTTAGTAATATTGTTTGGACAAGGAAAATGAAAGATTTTCTCATTACAGATTATTTTGAAGATAAACAATAAGCAATACTTCATGTTAAATTAATTGGGCTAGTTTTTTTATAATAGTGTAGGTTACATCAAATTAGGCTAGTTTAGATTTGGTTGAAATAATTATATGGTATATCTAGATTTAAGACTGGTCTTTTTTAATGTCGACTTAATTCCACTTAAGGGCTCACACGTCACAAGGTTTACAGTACACAGTTCACAGTTCACGGTTTAGAATACTCGGTTCACAGATAACAGTTCACATTCGTTCACGCTATGGCTTCCTCTCCGCCAGAAGTACCTCTTAGAACTATTTTATAAAAATGAGCCACTGCTTGCCAGTTCTCAGTACTGTTCACCATCACGGCACCAGGCTACCCGCTTTAATGACTGCATCCTGAGTGTTCCATACCAGCTTCCTCTTACTAGCTGTATCTGGCGGATAAAGTTACTACCTGCAGCTGTCAGTCTGGCTCTTACCGATGCAACACAGGTAGGCCATAAAGCATGCATGTCATATCAGGCATTGTATGGTGGTGAAGTCCAACTTCCTGTGTTTTCTGTTGAGCCAATCACCGATGGATGGGATGAGGGTGCACGTCCACCACCCTTTTCCATCCGCACTCCACCAATCCTGAAAAATCCTGAGAAGACGAGTTCTGCCATTTTGCTTCACCCCCCTGCGCGGAACTGGAGTACTAATCGTGTGTTGCACCTTAGCAATCGCCTTAATCTCGAGGTCTCGTAGTAAGGACGATGTTAGGACCTCTATCACCTCCGAGCATACAGTCCACCAATTCTAATCCTTCAGGAAGCGGCAAGCTGAACACTCCATCGTACACCATTACAAAGAGGGGCCCCAACACCGATCCTTGAAGAATCGCAGGGATGACACCTGTTAAGTGCATATCCTTTGTAAACTCCTTGCCTTCGTAGATGAGTAAAATGTACTCTTCTACGTACAAAATCCTCCATTATTACCGGCCACGGTAGTGAGATGAACACATTCTTAACGTCCAACGCCACCGCCAGGCTGTCTTCGCTCCCTGACTGGTCCACAGTTAGCCTCATCCACCAACTTATTCACCACAATCAAGGCGTACTCCGTGGACGTGCCTCTTCGAAAACCGTCCTGCCTATGGGACATATCTCCATCCTCTTCCACGGAGGCACTCGTCTGCTCCACCGTCAATTCCTTGTGTTCGGACTTCACTCTGTGCGATTTTTTTGGTTTCGTTGACTAAAGGGAAAGCTGAAAAGAACCCATGTAACATGAAGAATTTTAAGCACTTGTACCGGTACAATCAATAAACATATTTTCCCAGAAAATGCGTATTACTTTTATAAAAGGACCCTGTATATATAATATAGAAGATCACTAAAATCAGCACCTGGAAATAAAAAAATACGTTAACCACCGGGGTCAAATGTGTGATGAAAGTCTCACTACGTTGACAAGTTGAAATCGTTTAACTCGGAAAGAATATTCAAATATAAATATTTAGAAAAGTTTGATAACTTTTAGTTTAATACATATTTCTCGAAAATCGATGCCAATTTAACAGTGCAACTAAAAAACTATATGAGCTGTAAGAAAAAGAAATTACAAGAGAGGCAAAACTTTAGGATAAGGATCGTGGCCCAAAAGCATGCGCCACATAATATAAAAAGAATCCAGCTGTTAAAAAAACAAATGTTAAAAACGCAACAAAGAAAACTAATCTAATAATACCAATTAACAGAAATAATTCCTCCTCCTGCCTTGGAACCTCAATTACGGCCTCAATACCCCCCTGGCACTAATGCTTCCACATTTGTCTGTCTCACCTCTAGCTTTTTGACCAGTATTCTATACGACCTCCCCCATTTATCCTCCTCTAGTTTTACCTGGAGCTGCTTCCACTTGGTCTTTTTTCTTCCGTAGATTGCCTTGCATCCGCAAGGCTTTTGCCACCCCCAAGGTGTGTTCAGGGTCGCCACCTCCCCCCTCCTTTTCTACATCTAGTGATGTCCCTGATCTTTTCATTGGCCAATGCCTCTTCCATAGCCACCTCCTCGTTCCGCCAGCAGACCCTTTTCATCCCAGCTTCCTTCTTAGAGATGGAGACATCACATGATCCCATAAGTCTGGCTTATCCGGATTCATCCTACGCACATATCATCGGATGTCGTTCTTGCTGACCACAGGTGCCTTCCTGTCCACTGGCACTCTAAAGTGCACGTACCTGTGATAACTCAGGGACTCCTCAGGACAACCAAGTTTGCTCTAACCTGATTGAACCTGAACTAATATTTAGGTTAGTTATGATTAAGTTGGTCTATTTTTTCCTATGACTGTTAAAGTTAAGTCAAATTGGGAGATATGCTAGTTTGGTTTAATTAGGTTAGGCTAATTATATGGTTTATCTAGATTTACTTAGATAGTCGTTACCTTAACCTAACTTGGTCGAAACTATCATGATAGGGATACAAATTTTTAGAAAACCTATTATGTGAAATTATTATTGGTTTGTTAGGTTGTACTTTTTTAAGATAATTAAATCATCATATGTTAGTTTAGGTCCGATTAAGTCGGGCTTGACCTCCTCGAAGTAACAGCCAGGGAGGATGATACTCAGCTGCTGTTGGTGAGCGAGCCGAACGCCTCCAGGGTAACTAGCGGCTGGTATAGGGACCAACAGGGGGGGGACGTCACAATCCTAGCAAGGGAAGGAGTCCGGCACCTGGCAATGGAGTCGGGCAGCCCCAGAAAGGGCATTGCATGGGTAAAAAATGCAGGTGTGGTCTACATAGCCATACGCGTTCCTGAATGCCCAGTTGGCTGAATTCGAAGTTGGCTGGAAGTATTGGCAGATACGGTGGCGAAAGGAGGGAACGAAGTCGTAGTGTGCAGGGACTTCAACGCCAAGGCATACCTGTGGGGCGAGTCAAGGGTCGACGCGAGAGGGGAGGGGCTGCTGGACCTGATGGCCACCTTGGACCTTTCGCTAGTCAATGTTAAGAATGTTCCCACTTTCATAAGGAGGAACTCAGAGTCAATTATAGACCTCACACTGAGTTCGACAGCCATAGCAAGGAGGGTAATTAACTGGAAGGTCGAGGCGTAAAGAGAGAGCCACAGTGACCATTGCCACATCTCTTTCTCCGTCAGGGCGAGCAGAGACGCCCCGCTCACAGCCCCCGCACCCGGGGTGAGGTGGGCTATGCACCGAGCCAAACCAGACATCCTAGTCGAGAGGATGCGTTGTACAAGAAGCTTGAGCCGCATGCGATGTTGCCATTCCGAAGAAGCGCGGACCGAGTTCCCTTCGACAGGTGTACTGGTGGTGCGAGGAGGTGGCGGAGGTCAGGAAGGTAGCCAACGCGGCCAGAAGAACGCTAAACAGAGGCAGAAGGGTCGGCAGGGACGTCGAAGAACGGATTGAGGCGTGCCGGAGTGCAAAAAAGAGCTTCGTAGGGCCATCAATATAAGCAAGGCAATTAAGTGGAGGCAGCTCTGCGATGAGGTGGAGGGCGACATATGGGGCCACCTGTACAGGCTGGTAATAAAGAAGGGAGGAGCAGCAGCAGGTGGAGTTAGACGAGGGCCCGAACGAATGCCAGCTATTTAGCGAGGGGGAGGTGGCGGCGACTATCGCGGAACTTCCAAACCATAAGGTGCGAGGTCCTGGTAGGATACCCAACGAAGCTCTTAAGCTGGTCGCAGAGGACAGTGTAATAGAGCTTACCAGGCTGTACAATAGGTGCCTTGTTGAAGGAATTTTCCTCAGACGGTATAAGTGCGCCAAGTTGGTCCTCCTGCCCAAAAAGGGCAAACTGAAAAATTCGCCGGGAGCGTACAGGCCTATACACCTGCTGGATGGTGAGGAGAAAGTGCTAGAATGCTTAATTGTGAACAGAGCAAGTGCGGTTATTGAGGCGTCTGGGGGGCTATCCGAAAGACAGTGCGGGTTTAGACGCGGTAGGTCTACTACGGACGCCATACTCAAAGTGAGGAAAACGATGGATAGGGCAAATAGCGGACCGCTAAGGGGGCGCATGCCCTGCGTTGGCATAGCCCTCGACATCAAGAACGCCGTCAATACCCTACCAAGGCATGTTTTACTGGATAAGACCGCGGCAGTGTGGCTTTCGCGCAAAAGAGCGGGACGTGTCCCCGGGGAAAGTATCGAATTGGAGGACGATGAGGTACCTAGGTGTCATGCTTGAGGCAAACCCGTTCTGCAGCTCTCACGTCTTAGAGGCAACAGCCGGGGCAGCGCGGGCGGTCAGGGAAGTGGCCGTACTATTAGGTACTAGGAGACTGCTCATGGGCGTAGCATCGGCAAAGCTACTCTATGCCGCTCCGGCATGGTTGGGATGCCTGGGATCGAGAAGTAACGCCATAAGACTGGGCAGTGCCATGAGACCGGCGGCACTTAGGGTTTGTCGAGGCTATAGGACGGTTTCCACAGCAGCGGTTGAAGTTCTGGCCTCAATGCCTCCGCCGGACCTACAGCTCAAATCGCGCGCAAGGATGCACGAACTATTGGCTGGGGGAATCGACAAGGCGATGAATGGCAACTCAGATGGAGTGCGGCACCTACGGGAGCTTGGACTAGAAGGCTGATCCCTGAGGTGGGACCGTGGATTAGTAGAGCGCACGGGGAGCTGTCGTACCATCTAACACAGATCCTCTCAGGCCACGGCTTCTTTCGCGCCTATCTTCGTCGCATCGAGAAGGTAGGTAGTGCAAGTTGCCTATAGTGCGCCGACGCCGAACACACGATTTTCACATGCGGGCGTTGGGGCAATGAGAGGAAAACATTGGAGCGGAAGCTGGAAGTTGAGCCGCTTTCGACTGATACCCTCGTGCCGGCCATGCTGTCGGATGTGCGGAAGTGGGAACCGGTAGCTGCCGGAAGTGATGGTAGATAAAGAGGCGCTCATGGCAGATGCCTATTCTGAAGGAATAGGAGTCCCACACACCTTTGATTGAAGAACAGTGCATAAAGGCATTCCTCCTCTCATCAAAAAAAAAGTTGGGCTAATTTTAATTATTATCTATAATGATATAAGTTGGTTTAGTTTATGGCCATTAATGTTAGGTCCTATAGGATGGTTTAAACAATTCTACAGTAAATCTAGATTATCTAAGATAACTTTTACGTAACCTCACCTGATCGAGTTTGTCTTTAATAGATTTGCTTAAATTAGGTTTGCACTAGTTTGGATAGTTTTAATGACAATTTGTTTAATTAATTAATTTAGTTGCACATCTCATAATAATATGTTATTAGCTAAATTAGTCATCAAATTAGTTAAATCAAGTTAGGTTAGGTTCTGTTGAGGTAATTGTAAGATATATTACTGACATTTGCTGATGATTTGAAGTTATTTTCAATGTTAATTGAAAATTTTTCAAAGCGGGTTAGATGATTCATCGTAATTTTCAATAATACGTAATTAGAATTATCATAATGCTTTATAAGATAACATTAATAGTCTTTTATTTTGGTATATAAATAATAATCTTGACCTAACTAACTATACTAACCACTTTTTTAGTTTGCTAATGATATTAAATCGAGGTCGATAACAGAAATTAAAGATTTAGGTATTATTTTTGATAATAGCATTTTTATCCCATATTAATAAAATTTGTAGTAAAATTCTCAAAGCACTTGGTGCAATTAAACAGTTTTCTGCTGACTTTAGTATTGACACGTTGAATTTAGTGATTCAGTAATGTTAGTAACTGTAAATATCAATTGCTTGCATTATAGATGTTTGATTTATGCTTCGCTTTAAAATTAATTAATGGTATAATAAATTGTTCATACTCAAATTTTGTCCTCATAAGAAAAACCGAGCTACTTATCTTTTTCAAGTTCTTCTCAATACTAAAAACTATTTAGGTAATAATCCAATCAGTAAGGTCATGAAATACTGCAATAAATTAGGCATAAACCCTAACACATTTGGATTATTTTATTTATTCTTCGTTGATATATATATTTTCTACTTCTTGTGTCTTTTAGTATCTTAAGTACCATACATATTTTTATTGTAATTTAAAATCTTAATATTTGTAATTTGTTAAAAATGTGTCATCCGTAAAATTAAATAAATAAATATTTTAACATATGTTCACTATGAATTTAATTACACTATATTTATTTTAACCATATATTAAAATAAAAATGGTCACTCATTAAAATAATAATATTGTGTAGTATATAATATCTACCGCCAAGAATAATCTAAGATTAAAAGCCATATTTTATGGAAACGAACACACAGCTTATTAACTATAATGATGAAAATGCTATACGTCAAACATCATCACCGCATTGCCCACGAGCAATTTAAAATTTAGAAAATATTTCGCCATTAATATTCAGTAATGCTTCGGCATAAAGTGAAAGGATTCCCAATCGTGTATTCCCGTTGCAAGTACTAATAACATATATCACCCATCTTCACAAGAGAAAGCACTTCACTACAAATGTGTGTAGATTATCATCAAATTGCCTAATAAAAAGGCGTTCTGTAATTATATTATATATTATATTTTGTAATGTCGCTGAATAACATTGACACCAATGAACCTTTATTATTCGTTTAAGATAATTTTATCAAAATGGTAGAATTTGTATGCTAATGAAGCCGTTTTAAATTTGATTAAATTATTAAGTGTTCATAATACTACATTTAGTGGGCAATAAATGAAATAAACGGAAGGGATTATCGTTTTTGATTTGATTGAGTACAAATAAATATTAGATGTATTTGATAACGCGTATTTTCAGCGGTAAATATAAAACTCTTAAAATATTGTTATGATATTCTTTATAACTTGTTTACTCAAATAATTTTTAATTAATTATGTAAATAATTTTATTTTAACTCGGACCCAAAGCACGATTTTTACATTTCTATTCCTTATTGACCTCTTAACCTCTTAATAATATATAATTTATTTAATAGCTAATTTACAGTATTATAAAAAATAGAATTAGAAACAAATATGAAATTCAGAAATTGTAATAATCTGCACTGGACATTTTTAATTTTTCTGACAGATTATTAATAAAAATGACTAATAACAAACCCTTTAAAAAACCTGATATCAGAAAGTAGCAACCAGATTTAAAGTTGTTAAAAGTGCCGCCCTATCACTCAATAAGAATTCATTAATAATTTAGCTGATTTACAAAAGCCAAGTAACTTTTTTTCAATAGAATATTACGTTATGTCTTATCAAATGGTTTCGACAAATTTGTGTGAACAATTTTAAGTTGCAATGGAGAAT
Organism: Ontholestes murinus; assembly: GCA_963969525.1. Lineage (NCBI taxonomy): Eukaryota > Metazoa > Arthropoda > Insecta > Coleoptera > Staphylinidae > Ontholestes > Ontholestes murinus. The sequence goes on from OZ018388.1 coordinate 62,609,009, forward strand.
CGAGTGTTTTAGCAATATTATGTGCATTTATAAACCAATTACTAACTTTTAAACAACGAGTACAAAACCGAAGGATATAGGGTTTTATATGATTGTATATTTGATCATACAAAGCTCTCTCAAATATTTTTGCAATAAAGAGGAAGATGATTTAATAATTAAAAATAGTCCTGTAGAACTAATAATTGAAAAATACAAAACATTTGTTATATCTACGACAATTGTATATATGATTTAGGTAAAGGACAAATGAAACCAACTTTTAATTATGTTGGAAACTTGCAGGTTCCAATTATGAAATTATGAAATGAATTTGTTTTGTTCATTAAACTTTTTTATTTAATTTAATAGTGGTATAATAACATCTTGTATCCAAGTAGGACATTGGAAAGTGCTGTTTGGATCGTGCAAATCGTGACCAAACTAGCGGAAGATGCGTCTGATTTACCCACGCAAGTTTAAGTTCAAAGGTACTTTCATTGAAATTAAAATCAATAATAAACGTCTTTCTGATCATCGATAAAAAGATCGCTGAAGAGTGATAACATCTAGTTATGCTGTTTTGTTTTTTATGTTATATGTTTAGTATTTTTATTGTTACATAAAAATTACTGCTAGGAAATAACAGTCAATTTAAATTATTTTAATTTACTTTTCTGGTATATAATACACGGTTTGTTCACAAAGTTTCAAGACTGATCGATTTCTGAGTAGCTATGCGCGCCTAGTCAATTCAATCGATAAGGCAGATAGTGGAATATATAAGCTAATGGAGAGCACACGCACGTAATTGCCTCCAAGAGGTGTGATCGCAAGTGAAATGAGTGCGTGTCATTCATTTCTTTTAAGAAGTGGAAATGTGTGCCAAACTTCTTTCTAAAGTTCTGGCGGATGAACAAAATGAACGCCAAAAAATGCTTCGACGTTTGAAAGACGATCCCAATTTTTTTAAATAAAATGGTTACTGCTAATGGGACCTGGGTCTACGAGTACGATTCTGAAACGAAAGGTCAAAGAGCAAGAACACTCGCATTAGCAAATCACGCGTGAAAAGCAGGCTTATTGTTTTTTTTTTCGAATCTAAAAGAACTGATCCAAAAGAGTTCCTGTAGGCCAGAGCATCACAGGTCACTTTTACGCTGTAGTGCTTCGCAATATAAACATCAAAGACAATTAGGTTGTTCACCACCGCAATCTTCTCACAGGTTGCTCGCCGCTGCCGAAGTTTCGGCTAGGATCAACGTACCAACACTTCCGCAAGAACCTACAGCCCTGATTTTGCTCCTGGTGACTAAATATTAGAAAGCAAAATTGAAGGTAGAGGAAGTATAGGCCGGAAATATCTATATAGCGCAAAATAGAGAAGTATCAAATGATGGTCGCCATTTTTTTTATTCGAGACAGACGACGCTATAGTCGACAAAATTCAAAATTGGCAAAAATCGTTGAAGAATGTACACGAATGTGTGAGTCTTCACGCCTCATACATAATAATTTTCTAATTAAATAAAGTGTTCAAAAATTCGACCTTGAAGGTCAATACACTTATTGATCCTTCTTTCGATTGATTGTACACACGATAGAAGCATATCCGCTGGAATTTGAGCATAAGCGTTTCTTATGCGTTCTATCATGTTTTCTCTGTCTATTGGCACTTGTTGATAAACTTTATCTCTCAGATAACTGTATAGAAAAAAATCCGGTGATATTAAAGCAGGCGACATAGCAGGCCAATTAATAGGACCACCTCTGCCGATCCACCGAGCATTATAATCATGGTCTAATACTTCCCGTGCAACAATTGTATAATGCGCTGGGCAATCGTCATGCTGAAACCACATACTTTGACGAACATCTAAAGCAACATCCTCAAGGATTATTGGTAGTTATTGTTCCAAAAAATGTCGATATTTAATTCAATTTAAAATACCGTCAGTAAAATATGGACCAATGAGTTTGTTCCCTATGATTCCACACCAAACATTTACGGACCAATTTCTACACTCCAGTAATGCATGTCATGCCGATCAATACTACCATGATTTGTGAATGAAGACTCATCTGAAAATAGTACATTTTCGAAGAAATTTGGGTTAGTTTCTAATTGTTGAAGTGCCCATTCACAAAATACTATAATATATAATATAATATAAAATCATATCCATGTTCTTGGTGCAATACTACCTAGGGAAATTCCGGAATCGCGTTGTAATTGTCGAGTACTTATTTGTGGATTTTGCTGAACAGCTGTTAGCACACCTATTTCATTGCAAACTCCTGTGACTGTGTTTGCCTGTTTTCTTTGTTTGGGTTTTTCACTACCATCCGATAAAAATGTTATAACAATATTGTAAAAAAAGACCGCGATCGAACATTATACGGAAAACGCTCAGCGAAAAAAATCTTTTTTTGTCAGAGATGCGCATGTGAGTCGACTCATTGTCGTTTTATGATGAGTTTCCCCATAAACGTATCACAGCGCGAATTTGCCACCTGAAGGTAACATAGAGAACTCCATATTGGAAGGCTGCTAGGCCAGCATTGAGCGATGTAGCGTGGCGGGAGAGGTGAGAACAGAGAGAAGGAGATTTGACAGTGAAAGACAGTGTTTTACATTTCTCCCAGCACGTCGCATTATTTCTCATCAGCATGGAGTCGATTATAGCGTCGTCTGTCACGAATACAAAAAAAAATCAGATACAACTTTTTTAGTATAGTATTTTTTCCCGAAGTATTCAAATCCGTACAAAAAATGGGGGTTCCCTACCCCCTAGGAGGTTAAGGGTAGCGGGTCGAGTTTCGTATTATTAGATGTCCCCCTCCGAGGCGAAAAAAATTGAATTATAAGGTAATTTTTTTATTTGATGTGCAGTTTTCAAGATATTTCATATCTTTACTTAAATTGAACACCCTGTATATTATTTTTAAAATTAGTTAAGTAAATAATAATGTATTTTCCATTTTTGGAAGTATATACCGGGTGTGGCACTTAAGACGCCTCGGACCATAGCTCCCTTACGATAAAAGCTATCGAAAAAAATCTAAGAGCAAAGTGGTACATAATTACCGTCGCTATGTTTCAAAAATATTTCTAATCATCAGTGGCATGCCGTGCTCCAGTGGCGTACCAAACTTATGTTTTTTTTTTAGTGGAATGCCCTATTTTTTATTGCAGATTTGGAAAGTGCTCGGAGAGTACTTATTTTTTAATCTAACATGTTATACCCTTCACTTTAGCGGTTTCGCTGTTATAACCCCTTCTTTCAAAATTGCGCCCCATTTTTGAGATATTTTTGTAGAGAAACTAATTGACGCCGGCGCCTTAATTTTGAATTGAGGTACAGGTTAAGACCTCGTGTACCTTCACATAATTTTTTTTCGGGTAATTTATGGAAAAAAAATAATTTTTAATTGATCTTCGCATGTTGTAATTTTTTTCGAAAATTTCAAATGGCACCCCCCTAAAAAAATACGGCATTGTACAGTCAAAACTCTAAATTTTTCATTGGTATAAAAAGAATACACATTGCATAACAAAATTTCGGATAAAAAAGGAATTTCATCGCAAATGTTGGGAAACGTTTTCCGTTCCCAAGTGGGCCATGAGAAAACAAAAGATTGGTAATTGTCAAAGACGCCAGTAGCAGCCATAAGTCATTTTTGATAAACGTTCTAAAAATGTTCCGAACTCAAAAGGAAATGGTTGACATGATATTTATTCTTGGAGAATGTAACAAGAATTGTTTTTTGGCGTCACGAGTGTACGCTGCGAGATATCCGCACAGGGCACATCCAAATGAACGTGCGTTTCAAAAAGTGTTGGAGAGATTTACTACTACGGGAAGTGTGAAACGGCCAAGGAGAGTTAGAAAGAAGGCAGTTTTTATCGAAAATAATGAACTGCAGGTTCTGGAGGCAGTTATTGAAGATCCTCATACCAGTTCCGTGATATTAGTAGGAATCACGATATTTCAACGCGATCCGTACATCGTGTTCTTCATCGTGTTCTTCAAAAGTACAAATTCCGTCCATTTAAGATTCAACTGCACCAAGAATTGCAACCTCAAGATTTTAATGCGAGGCAAGATTTCTGCATGTGGGCTATCAACAAAATTGAGCAGGAGGAATCATTTCTTATGCGAGTATTATTTTCTGATGAAGCGACGTTCCATAGAAATGGGCATGTCAATCGCCACAACTACCATTATTACGCCGATGAAAACCCACACGCTATGCGAATGATAAACCACCAGCAAAGATGGTCGCTGAATGTTTGGGGAGGCATACTTGGAGAACACCTTTTGGGTCCTTATTTCATCGAGGGGCACCTGAACGGCAACAGTTATTTGAGGTTCCTTCGCGACGACTTGGATGATCTCTTGGAAAATGCCCCTCTAGCCGCTCTACGACAGATAGTTTTCCAGAACGATGGGGCTCCTGCACATAATAGCCGTGTCGTTCGGGAATTTCTCGATGAAACGTTTCCGGACTCCTGGATTGGTCGTGGGGGTCCTGTGAGGTGGCTGCCAAGATCACCAGACCTCACTCCTCTTGACTTCTTCCTTTGGGGCCATATCAAAGACGAGGTTTACAGGACGGTACAAACTACTGTCGAGGATATGAGGGAGAGAATTCGCGCGGCTTTCCGCGGTATATCACCAGAAGTCCTTAGGGCAGTATCTAGAGCCTGTGAGTCGAAGTTGCGGTTATGCCTCCAGCAGGAAGGTCGTCATTTCGAATATTTAGTTTAAGTTGTTAAATTTTCTTTATATGCATTTTTCATATCATGTTGAATAAATAGGTACATACTATTATGTTGACCGTATTTGTATTTTTGTTTTCTCATGGCACACTTGGGATCGGGAAACGTTTCCGGACATTTGCGATGAAATTCCTTTTTTCTCCGAAATGTTGTTATGCAATGTGTATTTTTTTTGTACCAATGAAAAATTTAGAGTTTTGGCTGTACAACGCCGTATTTTTTTTAGGGGGTGCCATTTGAAATTTTCGAAAAAAATGACAACATGCAAAGATCAATCAAAAATTATTTTTTTTTCCATAAATTACCCGAAAAAAAATTAGGTGAAGGTATTCGAGGTCTTAACCTGTACCCCAATTCAAAATTTAGGCGCCGGCGTCAATTAGTTTCTCTACAAAAAAATCTCAAAAATGGGGCGCAATTTTGAAAAAAGGGCTTATAACAGCGAAACCGCTAAAGTGAAGGGTATAACATGTTAGATAAAAAAATAAGTACTCTCCGAGCACTTTCCAAATCTGCAACAAAAAATAGGGCATTCCATTTAAAAAATCATAAGTTTGGTACGCCACTGGTGTACGGCACGCCACTGATGATTAGAAATATTTTTGAAATATAGCGGGCGTCTTAAGTGCCACACCCGGTATATCCTGGCTTTCGAGTAGTAGCAGAAGGTCTTTCATGACGAGGCACCACAGGAGCGGTGAGAGAACACCTCCCTGCGGGCACCCGCCAGCGACAAAGCTTCTGTTGTTTTTCTATATAGGGTAGTTGTTATAGTCTTATTTACCGGATTTATTTATCGGATTTGTGGATTTATCCCCCTTTTCTCCATTGCTGTTGCTATGGAGTTGAAGGTTGTGTTGTCAAAAGCTGCTTCAATGTCCAGAAAGGCTCCTAACGCAACGTTTTTGCATTATAGGGTCCTTTTGCATCTGCTCACTAGCTTGTGGATTCCTAGTTCGCATGACTTTACCGCTTGGTAGGTATATTGTTGACGGTGTAGTGGAGTCCTTTAACTCCTTCCTGTGTGTGCCTGTCTATCAGCTTTTTAATAGTTTTAGAATAAATGGTGACAAGCTGATTGGTCTGTAAGATTTAGCCTGGGCATATGATTCCACTTTTAAAGTCCGCCAGCTGCTTGATTTGAATGGTTTGGACGTGTTATTTCCCACTCAACGTCACCTGGTTTGATTACCGTTTTCGCTGTTTTTTGTCCCCTTTTGGAGTCCCTGCGTTTGGCTTGCATCGGTCCTCTTAAACAGAATTGTCAAGTATTGCAACACCTGGGAAGTGCGTCTGCAGTAATACTTGCAGGGTCTCTTCTATCGTGTTTGTGTACTTTCCATTTTTGGTCTGCAGTGAGCTGATGTTACCAGCATGATCTTTGCTACATAATTTTTGATGACATTGTTATATGCCGTGAGGGCCGTCTTGTACTGCGCACATGCGCGCCGCCAGCTTTAGTTTAATTAACATAACTAGATTTAATGAGAACAAAACATAACTTCTTTTTCTTAAAAACAAATAAATTAATAGAGTTCTTTAAAATTATGTAAAATGGTTTTAGATCTGATTTGAAAGAACTACATCTAAATGCATCAAACTACTTAATTTTACTAATATGTATATGAAGAATATCGCAATTAACATAATCCATATTAAACGCATTTTCAAAGATTATTGAAATATATTGTACTATAAATAATGTTGGATATGAGTTAGTTAAATCGTATTTCTTGATTAGTGATTAGTGTTAATTTATATTTTATATAAAGCAAGCTATATTTTAGTCTACTGTAATAATAATGCAATTCATATCGTTGATTCTTGAACCTTCTACTTTATGTTTATGTTTATGTTTATTAATCTTTAGCTTTCATTCCAAAAAAATGAATACATATGAATATACACAAATATAAAACAAAACGTACAAAAATTTTGACTGGATGAAGCTGGGCGGAGTTCGTGCAGCTGCGCCGTTGATGATGAGGGTGTAAATATCCTCTTGGACACCTTTATTATTTTTATAAATACTTGTATTTACATTTTGATCCCTTTTTAGGGGAGACGTTTTGGCTGTTTATGTCAGCAATAAGATTATCACGGTCAATGTTGTAGTAGCTAATGTAGGTTTACCATTCGATCGCTTAAGCTTACCTCCGCCACAAGTAATTATCTTGTAAGCCAGTTTTTGCAAAGCTGAACGTTCAGCATCCGAGATGTCCGATAAAACATTATCGCTAGTGCCACTATTACACATAGTAACTTTATTTGTATAACTGGATTTTATTTTCGTTGACTATAGTTTTGGCAACACACTTGTCATTATCAAAACATGATGCAATTAATACTTGAAATTTTTCTTCGCCAGTGCGGTGTGGTAAAAACTTACCATTTGTACAGCCAAACATACTTTTTGAACACTTAAAAGGCACAAAATTTAGAGAAAAAAAGCATTAAAAAAGCATAAAAACAGGAAAAAAGCATAAAAACACGAAAAAAGCACTAAAAAAGCATTAAAAGGCACAAAATTTAGAGAAAAAAAGCATTAAAAAAGCATAAAAACAGGAAAAAAGCATAAAAACACGAAAAAAGCACTAAAGAAAACTATATTTTCTTGATATGTTACACGTTTATCAACATATTTTACAAAGAAATTTGGCTTAAAACTAAAATAAACATACTTTCTTTACGCAATATATAATATCATGTAAGTATTCAAAAATAAAATTGTAATTTTGTATACGTTTCAAAATAACTAAAATCTATTCATAATAAAATGGTGATGTGGCCATCATAGTACTTTCCCTATATTTTTCTCGAAAACTATGAGGTTTACGGAAAAAGGCTATTCTTAGTAATTTGTTTAGTTTTGAATTATCTACAATTATTTGTTATATAAATTTCATGTAGCTTCAATAGTTTAATAGCAATTGGCAAAAAATCTCAAAATTTTCAATTTTTATTTTTTTTCTCGAAAGTTAAGAATTTTATGAAAAATATATTCGAATAAAATTTATTCAGTTTTTTATTCCCTTTAACTTTTGTATGAATCGTTTTTTAAAATTTTTCATATTTAGAAAAATATCACGTAAAAACAAAAAACGGCCTCGAGTAAACATCCACTTCCGGTTTTTGAATATTCACCAAAAGCTTTTCAGTTCCAGTTTTTAACGATAAAACCTTAAGTTTAAAGTTTCATCTCAATCGGATCATTCGTTTTTGAGATACAGCGCCCACAGACATTTTCTCGCACGAAAACAATACTTCCCCTATATACAGGGTGTCCCGTTAATGCGGGGAAATGGCTGGACCATAGATTCCTGGGGTCAAAATATGATTATTTAACCCAAAATATCTATATCCAAAAATTTACGGTTAAGCCGGAATTTGTCTTCAAAGTTCTAAAAAAAATTATTTCTTTTGTTTATAACAATTGAACGCTTTATTTTATTTGAATGAAATTTGTTATTAATAACTAACATAATATAATACATCATTTCAGATATTATGGTTATTATTGGTTAAGAAGAAGTATAAAAAACAGTAGTACCACCACTTAAAAACTGAATAATTTTTTTATTGCTGCATTTAATAAAAACTAAAAAAATATTACTTGAAAGACTGTTTAATTTAAAAACTTTTTTGTCTCTTAAAAATATTTGATATCTTTTACGGTTTTCCCACAAAAAAATAAAATATTTTAGTATATTATATCTAGTAAAAACAAAATCTAATTTTTCATCGAATCGAAAATAAATGTTTTTCGTGGCCGTCTTTGTTTAAACAATATTAATTATGTATAATAATAATTATTTAGTTTCTTTTAATAATTAATTTTTAACTTTATTATATTTCATAAATATTGATATTTGGGGCAAACAGATATCTTGCTTGTATTAGGATTCTGCGAAGGAAATTGTTTGAAAAATGTTAGATGTTGTTTTGATTAATTTAATTTATTGATATTATTTAATTTTTATTCAATTGAGTAAGTTGATTTACTTATTAATGAGTGCATATTGCGCATAATATTTCATATTTTATTTTTTTGTGCAAAAACCATACAAGATATCAAAAATTATTAAGAGACAAAAAAGTTTTTAAACTAAACGGCCTTTCAAGTGATATTTTTCTAGTTTTTATTAAATGCACCAATAAAAAAATAATTTAGTTTTTAAGTGGTGGTACTACTGTTTTTCATACTTCCTGTCAATCTCTAATGGCCACAATTACTGAAATGATGTATCATATTATAGTAGTTACCAATAATAAATTTCATTCAAATCGAATAAAGCGTTCAATTGTTATAAACAAAATAAATAAAAATTTTTGAAACTTTGAAGACAAATTCCGGCTTAACCGTAAATTTTTGGATATAGATAAGTTGTGTTAAATCGTTATATTTTGACCCCAAGAATCTATGGTCTAGCCATTTCCCCACATTAACGGGACACCCTGTATATATATATACAGGGTGTCCCGTTAATGCTGGGAAATGGCTAGACCATAGATTCCTGGGGTCAAAATATGAGGATTTAACGCAACTTATCTATATCCAAAAATTTACGGTTTAGCCGGAATTTGGCTTCAAAGTTTCAAAATTTTTTATTTCTTTTGTTTATAACGATTGAACGCTTTATTTAATTTGAATGAAATTTATTATTAATAAGTACCATAATATTATACATTATTTCAGTTATTGTGGCCATTAGAGATTGATAGGAAGTATAAAAAACATTAGTACCACCACTTAAAAACTAAAATATTTTTTTATTGGTGCATCCAATAAAATCCAAAAAAACCTACTTGAAAGGGCATTAGATTTAAAAACTTTTTTGACTCTTACTAGTTTTTGATATCTTGTACGGTTTTTGCACCAAAAAATAAAATATGAATATAGTATACTCATTATGCACTCATTAATAAGTAAATAAACTTACTCAATTGAATAAAAATTAAATAATATCAATTAATAAAATAAATCAAAACAACATCTAACACTTTTCAAACAATTTTCTTTGAAAAATCCTAATACAAACAAGATATGTTTGTTCCAAATATTAATATTTATGAACTAAAATAAAGTTAAAAATTAATTGTTAAACGACACAAAATAATTATTATTATACATAATTTACATTTTTTAAACAAAGACGGCCACGAAAATCATTTATTTTCGAATCGATGAAAAACTAGATTTTGTTTTTACTAGATAAAAAATATATATATTATTTTTTTGTGGGAAAACCGTAAAAGATATCAAATATTATTAAGAGATAAAAAGTTTTTAAATTAAATGGTCTTTCAACTAGTATTTTTTCAGTTTTTATTAGATCCACCAAAAAAAAAATATTTTAGTTTTCAATTGGCGGTACTACTGTTTCTTATACTTCTTGTTAACCAATAATAGTCATAATAACTGAAATGATGTATTATTTTATTTTCGTTATTAAAAACAAATTTCATTCAAATCAAATAAAGCGTTCAATTGTTATAAACAAAAGAAATAAAAAAAAATTGAAACTTTGAAGCCAAATTCCGGCTTAACCGTAAATTTTTGGATAGAGATAAGTTGCATTAAATCGTCATATTTTGACCTCAGGAATCTATGGTCCAGCCATTTCCCCGCATTAACGGGACATTTATCTTCAAAGTTTAAAAAAAAATTATTTCATTTGTTTATAACAATTGAATGCTTCATTCGATTTGAATGAAATTTATTATTAATAACTACCATAATATAATACATCATTTCAGTTATTATGGTCATTAGTGATTGACAGGAAGTATAAAAAACAGTTGTACCACCACTTAAAAACTAAAATATTTTTTTATTGGTGCATCCAATAAAAGCTAAAAAATATTTCTTGAAAGACCATTTAATTTTAAAACTTTTTTGTATGCTAATAATATTTGATATGTTTTACGGTTTTTGCACAAAAAAATAAAATTTGAATATAGTATGCAGATTTGCACTCATTAATAAGTAAATCAACTTATTCAATTGAATAAAAATTAAATAATATTAATTGATACAATAAATCAAAATAACATCTAACACTTTTTAAATAATTTTCTTCGCAAAATCCTAATACAAGCAAGAAATCTGTTTGCTGCAAATGTGAATATTTATGAACTATAATAAAGTTAACAATAAATGATTTAAAGACACTCAGTTATTATTATTTTACATAATTTACATTTTTTAATCAAAAACGGCCACGAAAAACATATATTTTCGATTTGATGGAAAACTAGATTTTGTTTTTACTAGATAAAAAAAATATATTTGATTTTTTTGTGCGAAAACCGTACAAGATATCAAATTTTATTAAAAGACAAAAAAGTTTTAAAATCAAATTCTCTTTTAAGCAGTATTTTTTAGTTTTTATTGGATGCACTAATAAAAAAATATTTTAGTTTTTATGTGATGGTACTACTGTTTTCTATATTTCCTGTTAATCGCTTATGTTCATAATAACTTAAATGATGTATTATACTAAGGTAGTTATTAATTATTAATTTCATTCAAATCGAATAAAGCGTTCAATTGTTATAAACAAAAGAAATAAAAAATTTTGAAACTTTGAAGACAAATTCCGGCTTAACCGTAAATTTTTGGATATAGATAAGTTGTGTTAAATCATCATATTTTGACCCCAGGAATCTGTGGTCCAGCCATTTCCCCGCATTAACGGGACACCCTGTATACTATATAGGGAAAGTAAAAACAGTAGATCATTAAATGTTGTTCTAAGGGTTTAATTGTAAAAATTATTACTTCTAACGCTCAATAAATTTTTGAAAGTAGAAAAGCTTCTCTTTATTTTAAATTATAGCTGGATCCATTTGAAAATTGCCATTCAAAATCAAGTTTATTACTTTCCCTATACACGTAGTATATAGGGGGAGTATTGTTTTCGTGATTTTTTTTTGAAAATTTTTTTTTGCGGAAATATCCGTTTTGGGCCCACCTGAGTCCATTGCACTAATTTCTGGAAAAAAAAATTGTGTGTCTGTGTGTGTGTGTGTGTGTGTGTGTGTCTGTCTGTCTGTCTGTCTGTCGGTGGGCACTGTATCTCAAAAACGAATGATCCGATGGAGATGAAACTTTAAACTTAAGGTTTTGTCATTAAAAACTGGAGCTGAAAAGCTTTTGGTAAATATTCATAAACCGAAAGTGGATGTTTACTCGAGGCGTTTTTTTGTTTTTTCATGATATTTTTCTAAATATGAAAAACTTTAAAAAACGATTCAAACAAAAGTTAAAGGGAATAAAAAACTGTACAAGTTTTATTCGAACATGTTTTTCATAAAATTTTTAACTTTTGAGAAAAAAAATAAAAATTGAAAATTTTGATATTTTTTGCCAATTGCTGATAAATTGATTGAAGTTACATGAAACTTATATAACAAATAATTGTAGATAATTTAAAATTGAACAAATTATTAAGAATAACCTTTTTACGTAAACCTCATAGTTTTCGAGAAAAATATAGGGAAAGTACTATGATGGCCACATCACCATTTATTTATTTAATATTAAAAATCCTTCATTTTCAACGAATACTTCTTTCGATATTATTTTGATTTCTTGGCCAATGCATGCAGGTATTTTCTAAAATGAATCTGCTTTTATAAAGATTTGATTGTGTTGCTCACAAAATTTAAACGCGATTTTATGTAACTCAATTGTTTTGAAGGAAGCTCTTGTTTCTTAAGAACTGTTTAACAGTCTTTAACTGATTTGCTTGTCGTTTCGGGAAAGTTGTATATAACCTTAATAAATTCTTCAAAATTGTTCGCATAGTACATTGTAGCATATAGCCAAATTCCCCATTTTGTTAGCACTGGTTTATGGGGCAGTGAGATATCAGATAATGACTTCTTGAATAATTGTACTCACAGAAGAATATAAGAACTGTTTTTCCATATTTAATTAAATCTACAAATGGAAATTTCATTCTTATAGTTTCATAAATTCGTTTCTATTCATGTGCTAAACTTGTACAATGCACAAAATGCATTATTAGTAAAATTTTGTAACTTGGTATTGTCTACGGCAAAAATAAGCTTGTCAGTCTATCATTTATGAATTTTGCTATAATGTTATTATCAGTTTTCTTCAATTCTTTTGTATATATCAAAATACTGTTGGTCGTATGTCTTCATGTTAAACTCATATTATTAAATTAAACAAGTCTGTGGTTTCATCCACACCAAACCACATATAATAATTGTTAATAATATCTTTAATTTTTTGTATGGTTTCATAGTATCTAAGAGCTACATAATTTTTTCTCGGGAATGCGTATTTTACAATATTTTCCCAAGAAAGATTTAAATGCATTATTTTGTAATTTTCTTAAAGGGATATTAGAATGTAAAAGTATTTTGCACAAATGTGAATTTAATTGAAGATGATGCTAAAGATTATGAAATTGTGCTGTTTTGTTAGTTCAGCTTTCAACTTTTTCAAACGTTCTTGACGTAGTGTTGTTATAACATGTTTTACATACAAGTCTTGACTAGTTAGGATGCAGTTGGGAACTAAAATAAAACTTACTATTTTTAAACATGCCTTACAAAATAATGTATAATTTTCACTTATTAATTCTGGATAGCCTCTAATTAATTCTTGTATTGTGGTTTTCACCTTTTGCATTATGGGTTAAATATACATGTGAATTATATAATATAATTTATCGCCAACCGTCAGTAAAACCATGAATTACCATAGTGATTTCCGGAAGTAAAGAAACACTTTATTTAACTGTAAAATTTGCGGCAGGTAAAGTACTTTACCTGCCGCAAAACAGTACAATAAAGTGTATTTTACCTGCCGCAAATGTTTCTCGACATAGCCATGACTATATGACATTGACAGAAATCGTGTGTCTCGCTGACTCGGCCCTACAGTTAAGTGTAATCGAGAATTATTAATTAAAAAATAATGGATGGAAACATTGAGTGCACGCCGCCTGAAATTCAAAGAAAGTCATTGGAGACGTCTTTCTACCACAAAAATCAGTAAAGAAATACAATCGTCAGTATGATATATTCATAAAGTGGTGTGAGAAACACGGAATTAAAAAATATAGTGAAAACGTCTTACTGGCGTATTTTTCCGATTTATCCAAAGAGTATTCTCCTTCTTCAATGTGGTCGTATTATTCCATGGTGAAAGCAACCCTTTTAGTGAAGAATGATGTGGATATTTGTAAATATAAAAAACTTACGGCATTTTTAAAACCAAAAGGAAGAAATCATATTCCAAAAAAGTCCAAAACTCTTTCACAAGAGGAAATACTCAGATTTTTACTAAGTGCACCGGATGACATCTACTTGATGATGAAGGTAATTTATGCAAACTTTTCTAAACCAATTTGATATGAATGTAGCAAATATTTTAGATTTGTGTTGTGTTTGGCATTGCTGTGGTTTTACGTAATGAAGAACTTTTAAATTTAAAAGTAAACGATAAAGAGCACAAAGGAACAGTACTGATTGTTCATATAACTAAGACAAAGACCAACAAGCACCGATTATTTGTAATCACTGAAGAGTTTGAAGGAAAAGTCAAATCCTTAGATTTATTTAACAAATATTTAGCTCTACGTCCTAAACAGACGCCTCATGACAGATTTTTCACAAGATATTAAAATGGTAAATGCACGGCCCAGCCAGTTGGAATACATACGTTTGGAAGTATACCCACTAAAATTGCCAACTATCTGCATTTACCAGAACCATCACTTTATACTGGACACTGTTTTCGTCGAACGTCCGCTACTCTCTTTGCCAACGCAGGTGGCAGTAAAGAAAATTTAAAACGTCACGGAGGGTGGAAAAGTGACACGATTGCAGAGTCCTATGTTGAGGAATCTGTGCTAAATAAAACCAAAATCGCAAAGACGATATTAGGTGAAGGTCGTACTGACAATGACATCTCTACTAAGGATTTACATATTAATATAGATAATAATGCTCAAGCATTTTCAGTACAAAGTCCTTCCACTTCAGGAATTAATTTTTATAATGCGTCAGGGTGTACGTTCACGTTTAATACATATAACCAAAAATAATTAGATTCGTTTTTTGTATTTGAAGTCTGTTCATGTTTTGTTGATTTTGTTATAATAAAATGTGAAAAGTTTGATATGTTATTTTTTTAAAATTATAAATGTGTACGGTTGGCGATAAAAGTTTGTATGCACCACGTCAGTAAAGTGTCTTTATTGAACTCGTCTGTTACTCGCCTCGTTCGCTTCGCTCACTCGGCTCATAATCTCAGACTCGTTCAATAAAGTATCACTTTACTGACTAGGTACATAAATAACTATTATCTGTGATTCCCCAGGTTAATACGATTCACGCATATAGTAATTTTTGATAAATAAGCAAAGTTTTTGGAATGTCAATTCAATAGTTTATGAATGCGAGTTTGAATATGAAAATTAACGAAAACGGTAAATATGCGCCAGTCGTCCCATCGGTACTTTTGCCGAGAGAAGGAAATTGATACGGTTGCAGAACACCTGATTATTAGCCATCACTTAAATTTGTTTACATTTAATACTTACTGGGGCCCCTATTTATTTTTTAACGACGTTTACATCCGGAATATCATAGGTGTGATTCCTATGAAGCGTTCGTCTGTATTATCTGAATAATGAGACGGTCTATTATATCTACTTATTTATAAACGAATCCATTGTAAATTGGTAATTTATACTAATATTTATTAATAATAAAATTCATTATAATTATTGTATCATATTATGAAGATTTTTAACAATTATGTTGTCAAAAGACACGAAGAAAATATGTAATACAAATATAATCTATAAATGATGGGATACAGATTTTTACGAAAATTCTCTATATTAGCACATTAATTTAATATCAGCGTGAAATTATTATTAAATGTTTTTTAAAAGTTTAAGAAAATGCTCCAAATAAGCATCAAAATCTAAAAAAAGCATGAAAATAAGCATAAAAAGTCAAAATAAGCACAAAAAGTCAAAATAAGCAAAAAAGCCCAAAAAACTTAGCGCCAAGTAATCACATTCTTCAAGATTCGTATAGATATTAAGAAATTTTTTCGATGCTATTAATATTATGGATAAGCATAATGCTAGAAATCCGCTCTCTAGTTATTTGTATTTAGACACACATGAATATAAACAGAAAAGCGAAAGAAAAACAAATTAATGATGCGTTATCTAAAAGAAGAGTTGTATAATGTCATAGTAAAATGAAGGAGAATTAAGGAACAGACAAATTTGTAATGATTTACAATTTAATGTTTACCGAGAGAGAAAACAAATGAATAAGAAATATGAAATAGTTATATGAAAAGATAAATAGGTATATACTCACAAGAACGACTACGTAAAAAAAAACATATAAAAACTAAACATACTAGAAATCTTGGAAATTAACAAACATTTCCACACCAGCCATTTACTCAATGATCAAATACGTAGAACTTTCCTTTCAAATTCCCCACTTTTAAAAATTTTCACTCCCCCACTAACCACAACGTAGTATATAAGAAGTAATACTTAATTTATCTGTATATTTTCTTCACCTGAAGAAGCCACAATCAGGCAAAACATATATAGTGTTGAAAATAAAATAAATTTGAAAATCAGACATTTCTTTATCTTAATATTGAAAATTGATTTTCAACGCCTAAGTGCCTCAACAATCAATCGCAAGAATGAATTACTGTGTGGGATAAAAGGCAGATTAATAAGGGTATTAATGGATTACTTTATGAAGTGGGAGGTAGAACTAGGGTTTGAGGAATAAAACTAGGAATAATTGCAGAAGTGGGAGGAAAGGGAAAATTGATAATAGAAATATGAAACGGAATATACTTTCTTCACTGATATTAAGTAATATCAAATTAAAACACTTGTTTAGTTTTATATTGTTATATTCAGTTTCCTGACACGTGTTTCTTTTAATGACGATCATTCTCAAAGGAATTAGGAAACCTACTTATTATTTATTATTATTAAAATTTGAGGAATAAGTATGTATGTGTATATAAATAGAGAGAGAAAATATATTTTATGTGCCTTTATTCACATGCTGGTAGTGGAAATAAATCGCGAGTACCAAGTGATTCAAGAAATAAATATGTATGAGTCTGCAAAGTGGGGTAATTTATTTATTTATTATATCTTTGGTATTCTTTCTAAAAAATACACACAAGAAACAAATTACAAAAAACCTACATAAAATTTTGTTCGAAAGAATCACGGGCGGAGTTCATAATAAATTATGATCTTCCACTCAAACCCCATTTGCTCCACGATGTTGGAAGGTCAGCAAACTCCATCCACATCTGGAAGCTGTTATATTATCCATAACATCGTTGTTTATTCACTTTTTAAGAGGAACTTCTGGCAGTTTATGTCAGCATGACAGATATATATATATATATATATATATATATATATATACAGGGTGTCTCGTTAATGCGGGGAAATGGCTGGACCATAGATTCCTGGGGTCAAAATATGATGATTTAACGCAACTTATCTATATCCAAAAATTTACGGTTAAGCCGGAATTTGGCTTCAAAGTTTCAAAAAAAATTATTTCTATTGTTTATAACAATTGAACGCTTTATTTGATTTGAATGAAATTTATTATTAATAAGTACCATAACATTATACATCATTTAAGTTATTGTGAACATTAGTGATTGACAGGAAGTATAAGAAACAGTAGTACCACCACTTAAAAACTAACATATTTTTTTATTGGTGCATCCAATAAAATCCAAAAAAATCTATTTGAAAGGACATTAGATTAAACAACTTTTTTAACTCTTACTAGTTTTTGATATCTTGTACGGTTTTTGTACAAAAAAACAAAATATGAATATAGTATACTCATTATGCACTCATTAATAAGTAAATAAACTTACTCAATTGAATAAAAATTAAATAATATCAATTAATAAAATAAATCAAAACAACATCTAACACTTTTCAAACATTTTTTTTTGCAAAATCCTAATACAAACAAGATAGCTGTTTGTTCCAAATATGAATATTTATGAACTATAATAAAGTTAAAAATTAATTGTTAAAAGACACTAAATAATAATTATTATACATAATTTAGATTTTTCAAAGAAAGGCGGCCACGAAAATCATTTATTTTCGATTCGATGAAAACCTAGATTTTGTTTTTACTAGATAAAAAATATATATTTTATTTTTTTGTGAGAAAACTGTAAAAGATATCAAATATTATTAAGAGATGAAAAAGTTTTTAAATTAAACAGTCTTTCAAGCAGTATTTTTTTAATTTTTATTAGATCCACCAATAAAAAAATATTTTAGTTTTTAAGTGGTGGTACTACTGTTTCTTATACTTCTTGTTAACCAATAATAATCATAATAACTAAAATGGTGTATTATATTATGGTAGTTATTAAAAATAAATTTCATTCAAATCAAATAAAGCGTTCAATTGTTATAAACAAAAGAAATAAAAAAAAATTAAACTTTGAAGCCAAATTCCGGCTTAACCGTAATTTTTTGGATATAGGTAAGTTGCGTTAAATCGTCATATTTTGACCTCAGGAATCTATGGTCCAGCCATTTCCCCGCATTAACGGGACACCCTGTATATATACAGTGTGTCTGCTTAAGTTCGCACTATATGGAAAACTTTTTTATTATTAGTTTTACGAAAAAAAGTTATTCTTTATAAAAAGTTCTGCTTGGTCCAAAACTTAAAATACAATCATCAGATATCAAATTTTTCAAGCCGTATACGAGTAACGTCAAGAAATATGAATTCTTCTCAAGAGTAAAGTACCTTTATTTGTGACAATATCGAAAATTATTATTATGAAAAGTTGTTCGGAATGAGAAACTATGTTCTAATATGCAATTATATCCAATTAAATAAAAAAAAAACATTGTCTTTTTTTTTATCTAACGGGTGTCCAACAATTATTGCAGTCCCGGGTGGCGTTGGAATCAAAAACGTAGGTCAATTCTTTAATGTGCCAAATAAATGAGCTGACATGTTAATTGTCAAACATAACCTAAATGTGCATTAAAAATATCAGTTCATTTATTTGCAACATGTAAAAATCGACCTACGTTTTTTATTCCAACGCCACCCGGGACTGCAATAATTGTTGGGCAATAACAATGTAAATGTAAGTGTAGTTACGTAAAATCTAGGATGCACTGATAAACAAATGATTTCTTGATAGCAAGAATTGTTTGATAGTGAACGTCAAATAAAATTTGTTAACATGCCAGTAATATTAAGTATGGAAGAAAAAATAGAAATTGTTTTAATAGTTGGTGAAAATTATAAAACTTATCGTAAAGCAGCTGAAATTTTTAATAACAAACATCCAGGGAAAAATATACATCATACATCAGTAATGAGAATTATGGAAAAATTCAAAACATGTGGAGATGTTAAAAATAAATTCACAAACAAACGTCGAAAACATGTTGCAAGTGAGGAGATGAAGTTAAATGTAATGTTATCTGTAGTGGAAAAACCTAAATTGTCTCTGCGAGAAAGGGCATCTTCGCTTCCAGATAAAATTGGTAAAGATACAATATCACAAATTTTTAAAGAAAACAAGTTACATCCATATAAACCACAATATATCCATACTTTAAAACCTGGGGACTACGACAGACGACTAGATTTTTGTTTTCTTTTCCAAGGAAAGCTAGAAGACGATCCTTTTTTTGCTAGGAAAATAATGTTTTCTGACGAAGCTACATTTACGTCTAATGGAACAGTGTCTTCGCAAAATTGTCGATGGTGGTCTGACTCCAATCCTCACTTTACGATTCAAACTCGCAATCAATATTTTTTTAAAACTAACGTTTGGTGCGCCATTTACAAGGATAAAATAATTGGCCCTTTTTTCTTTCGACAATCTATGACTTCTCAACGATATCTAAATTTGTTACAAAATCAGTTGCATGATTTTCTTCGTGACCTTCCAAGACATGAACGGCAACAGGTATGGTACCAGCAGGACGGTGCAACATGCCATAGTACGATGGAAGTAAGGCAATATCTTGAAAATATCTTTTATGAAAGGTTAATTCATAGATATTCCGATATTTCTTGGCCAGCTAGGTCGCCAGATTTAACCCCATTAGATTTTTTCTTATGGGGTTACTTAAAACAAAAGGTATATCAACACAGACCATTTGCAGACATAGATCATTTGGAAACAATTATTATGGAAACAATTCAGGGTATAACTCCGAATATAATTAGAAATGTTTTGAGGGAATTTTCTTCTAGAATGGAAACCTGTATTGTGAGAGAAGGCGAATACGTTGAAGCAATAGTTAATTGATGTATTCTAATATGTAATTGATAATTATTGTAAAATAACATAATTTTGTTATGGATCAACGTGTAAAACAATTGCTACTTTTTTACTTTTTCTTCCACACTCAATATTACCGGCATGTTAACAAATTTTATTTGACGTTCACTGACAAACAATTCTTGCTATCAAGAAATCATTTGTTTATCAGTGCATCCTAGATTTCACGTAACTACAGTTACATTTGCATTGTTATTGTAGATAAAAAAAGAAAATAAGTTTTTTCCATGTAATTAGATATAATTGCATATTAAAACATAGTTTTTCATTCCGAACAACTTTTCATAATTATAATTTTCGATATTGTCACAAATAAAGGTACTTTACTCTTGAGAAGAATTCATATTTTTTAACATTACTCATATACAAAAAATTGATATCTGATGATTGTATTTTAAGTTTTGGATCAAGCAGAACTTTTTATAAAGAATAACTTTTTTTCGTAAAATTAATAATAAAAAAGTTTTCCATATGGTGCGAACTTAAGCAGACACACTGTATATACAGGGCGACTGACGAAAAACCTTTGGTGCTGTATCTCGCTTATTTTTTATCCGATTTTAATAAATAAAACATCAAATTAAACCATTTTTAAAAGACTTTAATAGGATCTGAACTGTTATTTTTTCTCGCACCCAGTTTTTGACAAAATACGATCAACATTTTTTTTTAAATTGCACTGTATATATATTTTTATTGATTCGCAAAGAGATTTTTTTTCTGAATATAAAATTGTAGAAAAATTTATCCATACATCAAACTTAAGTCGAGAAATTGAGGATTAAAAAAATAAATAAAAAGTCAAGTATCCATTGTAAACAATATAGAGACCCTATTTTAAATGTCAAAAGTGACAGTGACAGCCATGGGTACAAAACTGTAATGATTTTTAATTATTTCATAATTAAAATGTTGCAATATTTCAAATACTGTACTAGAATTTTGTGTTTCTACAGAAATCACTTTTTGAAATCTTGCAACATTTTTATTATGAAATTATTAAAAATCATTGCAGTATTGTACCAATGACTGACACTGTCACTTTTGACATTTGGAATAGGCTCTGTATATTGTTTACTATGGATATTTGATTTTTAATTTTTTTAATCCTCAATTTCTCGACTTTGGTTTGATGAATGGATAAAATCGTTTACAAATTTAGATTCAGAAAAAAATCTCCTTGCGGATCAGTACAAAATATATATACAGTGCAATTTGAAAAAAAAAGTTGATCCTCTTTTGTCAAAAACTGGATGCAAGAAAAAATATCAGCACAGTTCATATTTAAGTCTTTTAAAAATCATTTAATTTGATGTTTTATTTATTCAAATCGGATCAAAAATAAGCGAGATACAGCACCAAAGGTTTTTCGTCAGTCACCCTGTATATACTAATTAAGAGAGTTCCGAGTTTTGAGAGGAAAGCGTGTGGATTAGATAGAGGTATATAAACCTAAATAAATGGTTAGAGTGTGGTATTTTCGGTGAAAAATAAAACAAACGAAATAGAAATTTAAGAAATTGCAAAGAACAACATTTGTTAAAAAGGTACGTGAAATACGCATATAATATATTATATGTGGGCAAGTATTTGGCCAAGTGTAGGAGTATGTAGAGAATATATGGGAAGAAACAAAATGACACCAATTGATGAAAGAGAAAATATAGTAAGGCTTTGACTACATTAGGATATCAAAGAGATTTTAGAAATGTGCAAATGATATAAATGTTGTTAAGATTGTATTGTATTGTATTTGTATCATGGTATAGATTAATGTTGTTTCAACAAAGTTTATTTTTATTATATTTTATAAATAAACCTTTCATTTTTCTTGTGAGTTATTTGTAATAGCAAATCAGCAAATCAGCAAATCCGAATTTTTATAAAAAAAGGTTAAATGAAAATATTTTTTTTTTAAATGAACTACCACATAGTAACGGTCGCTACCATCATTTTCCAAATTTTTATATTTTAATTATGAATATTAACTATTAAAAGAGATTCAGTTATTTTAGGATAATTTTTAATAATTTGTCTCAGAATAAGAAAATCTTGCAGATTATCAATAATTAAAATTTAATAATTTAATAATTATTTCTTTCTGAAACAATGTTTTTCTTAATTCTTGGTATGTTTGGTTCGAGTGCTAGGCATAGAAAATAAAGTGTGAAGAAAGGACACAACAGTGTTGTTTATATTGAAATAAAAATTCATATGAATCCCTAAAAATGGTTATGACTGTTGAAATACAATAAACTAAATTAATTAACTTAAATAAAATTAGTTTACTCTAATTATCAGTAGTGCATACATTTATAAATTTATGAGACGGTCGCTAAGAGTATATACGAGACGAGTTTCTTGAAATAATTTTATTGTGTACTTTACAATATACTATTAAATATATTGAAATTAAAATAAAATTTATTGAAAAATTTTGAAATAAATCAATCGTTATTTAGATAAAAGGAATTAGTCAGCATGGGAAATATTTTGGGGTTAGCATTCTTAACTACTAATATATAATGCGGAAGAATTTAAATAGAACATATAGAAGGTTGTGCATTTAGAGGGTTGATGAAATATAAATAGCAATACAAACATGTGCATGCATAATATTGATAATTATTAAAATAAATTGACTGACTAACTTCGTGTCCCTAAAAAGCAGTGAACCTGAAACAATGACGCTTTCTGAGACATTGGCGCTAATTTATTTCACACCCGTTTTCTTATTATTTTATTCAATTAAACTCTGATATGCGGGAACCATTGTACTATTTAAATAGCGTAATTTTCCTATTTACCTAAAGCGTTTAATTATTTTAATGATTTTTCTCTGGTTCAGATAAAGTTTAAAAGTATAAGGAAATATTAGATTAGTATGAAAAATAAAATATATGTTTATATATAATATGATATTTATAATTAACGTTTCGTTACAACAGAAAACAAAATTTTAGATTATTCAACATATTTTTAACATTTATCTAAATCAATTTCGTTGTTTTATTTCGTTTGTTTTTAAGTCTAAGAAAACGTTATATACTTATAATATTTAAATGTATATTCTACTCTTAGGATTCCAGTATAGTACTTATAAATATTTTGTCTTCTAGCAATATTTATTTTAGACTTGAATTCATTTTTTACTGTTAGAGAACGTCCGAAAAGACCGTAATGGTAAAATTCTAAAGTTCGAATAAATATGATTTAGTACACTAATTAGTATCACTCATTAACAATAATGTAATATTATTATTTATATTATATATATGATAGAAGAAAATTCACGTGTAAATTTAGTTGAATTTTATTTTCTCTAAATTATAAAATTATGCTAATTCTGAACACAATTCGCCATTCATCTGCGTAATCATACCAAATTGAGAAAGCGACGTATGGTCTCCATTGTGTCGCATTTTATGGACAAAAAGTAAATTTCACTTTACGACAACGCATAATATATTTAATGAAATAAAAACATAATGGCAGGCAAATCCAGAGACATTTATATGCATCGCAAAAAATAAATTGTTCATTAATGTCCTCGTAAAATTGACGATGTACATATAACAAAAACATCCTTTGACATTATATGCCGGGAAAATTCCTATATGATTATACAATATTTAATTTATTTTATCAACAAGGATAAGTATTATTTACATGGTTGATTAAACTAAATTAAAATTAAGTATAAAAATTAATAACTGCTCTGCAAAACGTTTGAATGTTTGAACCTAATTTTAGCAAAAAAAGTTATTAGTTTAATTACATAAATCTAATTAAAACACTAGTTGCGAATTATATAATGCACTATGGGAAGAAATATTAACATATTGACAAAATATATAAACTTTAAATCAACATTTTAATTTCAAATTAGTTAAATATAATTATTAATAAAAGGTTTATAATATTATTTGTGGTTAACACATAGTGAATGTTTCAATTCAGTGTAAAAGGTTTATAATTTAAAAATTAACATAAAAAATCACTGGGTTTGTTTTAATTATATAAGTGAAAGTGTCCCTTTCAAAACACCCCATCTTTAATCCCTGTACCTCGCCAATAATCAGGATGCAGTTAATATACTAGTAAAATGCATACAATATTTTTAAAGGGCACAAAGGAATAGGAGGAAAGAGGAAAAGACAGAGAGATAAGAGCCTTGTGCAAGCAATGGCACATAGAAGGAAGATGACGCGAAGCCACAAAAACCTAGGCGCAACAAAACGTGAAACCGCCAAAAAAGTATATAATTACTGCAAGAACGTTCTAAAATGGCAATAAAGAAAGCGAAAAAGTTAGGGTGGGAAGACCTTTGCAGACAGGTTGATAAGGATATCTGAAGGAAAGGCTAGCAAATTCTGACGGGGAAGATAGGGAAGAGGTCAGTAATTTTATTGTCCCAGAGACAACAGGGGCAGATCGCACAGAAGCTATTTCCCAAAGGGAGGAGATGAGCTGGAACAAACACATTATATATAGAAGGGATATAAGTAGATAATAATAGCCGGTTCTGGGCCAGGAAGCATTCCCGGAAGTATTCCCGGAAGTACTTCCGACTTCCGGTTTCCGGTTCCCCACTTCCGGTTTCCGGTTCCCCACTTCCGGTTTCCGACTTCCGGTTTCCGGTTTCCGACTTCCGGTTTCCGACTTCCGGTTTCCGACTTCCGGTTTACATTAGATGACCTTGGATGACCTTGGATGACCTCATACATTAGATGACCTTGGATGACCTCAAGGTCATACACAGTTGACGTTTATTTTTGATCACCCTGTATACTGATTTTTTTGAATTTGGCGCCGGGGAACTTCCGGATCAACATAGGGTAGAGTTCGGTTTACATTAGATGACCTTGGATTACCTCAAGGTCATACACAGTTGACGTTTATTTTTGATCACCCTGTATACTGATTTTTTTGAATTTGGCGCCGGGGAACTTCCGGATCAACATAGGGAAGAGTGGTGGGGTAAGTAAATAGGGTGTGCGCGTTGAGATTGACGCATTATGGAGTTTACAAATACGGAGCGAGAGCCTCTATTGGTTCGCATTAACAGTGCTATTGAAGCATACCACGAAGGTAAATTAAGCTCTCATCACTTGAAATATTTACCAGAATATTACCTGAAGAGGCTGGAAGGCCTGGAGCTTTTAAACATCTGGACATTTTTACCACCGAGCTTGAGGGATTACTGCAAGGAAAGATTACCGTGCTTTGAACACTACAATACGGGGAGGACCCACATCGATGGACCACCATCGCCAAAATACAAGTGCCATCAGTGTCTAAAAATAAATTCTCAACTGTAGTTGACAATTTATTTGTATCCAGCAAAATGAATTATACCACATTAATACTATCATCTGGATTTATACTATTTATTATAATAGTTGTATGTATTTTAATAGGGGAAGTACATGTAAATAAAATGAAATTTAAATAAAACTCCTTAGTTAAATAAAAAATGTTTCTTTATTTAATTTACTAAAAAGCAGTAATAAATGCACAATCACGATAGTTTAAATTAGAGCACCAAAACATCCTTCTTATGAGTTGAGGCCACTGAGTTGCTGACGGCACAACTTCTTGTAATTCGAGCCCCGGATTGCGTATGATATGTCTACGAACCAGATCCACTCTTTCTTCCTGGGCAGGTACGGGTTGGACCCTATCTCGTAATAAAACTCGAGCATGATGTTCACCTCGATACCACCCGGCAATGTAATCGTCAGAAGCCTGGTCAGACGCATTTTTCTGGAACGTAAAACACTGACGATTCATTTATGAGCAAGGGATATTTTTGTGTGAAGTAATACACAAATATTTATTTCTACGCTCTCCATAATTATTTTATACGCAATTAAATACTTACTTGACTGTGACAAACGCTCGTTCTGAACAAAACTAAATAATTTTCAACTTGGAGCCACTTTATAGCGATGGTCTTATCACATTAGACTCCTTATCTAACTGCAAGTCCAAACTGATTCAAACTTGTCTTTTAAAACAAATAGTTATTGAATAATGTTTTAATTTTAGTCAAAATTTGTGAAGCCGTACAATATATTAGTAGGGGTGAGTAAATGAAAATATTAAAAACTGTTTTTATTTTTTATTATTTATATAATTAAACAATTTTTCTACATTTACAATGCTACACATACTTAATCTATTTCTATGTGATTGACAACAATAGAAAGATTTTTTTAAATTAGGACAATCCACATCTAATTCTAAATCAATAACATTATCATAAAACTGTTTCAAATAAGCACACTTTTGAGCACCTTTCACATAAACGATATCTGCAGACAGTTTTTTAAACAGCTTTGGTAATTCACTTAAATCACTTTCACCACTGTTGTATGGGATTGTGTGATAATTTTTTTCCAACCACCGAATTTGTTTTTGCAAAGCTGAACTGAGATTTTGAAATGGTGTTGGTGGCTTAAAGATATAAGCGAGTATTTTTTCCCCATCATATGTAGCAGCAAGTTCCTTTGGGGTAAAGTCTGGTGTGTTGAAACCTTGGATATCGATGAACAATATCTTCGGCGGGGGAGGTGATGCGATCCTCTTCAAAAGAATTGGTTCCAATTCTTTTTCTATATGTTGAATACGCTTCTTGAATCGTATTCTGTCGGCAGCTTCTTGCATCCAATTTCTACTGTCATCCTCCTCTAGCACATATGTGAATGTCACCGGGGCAAAATCGAAGCGAATTTTTCGAAGCATTTTTAAATAATCTTTTTAACTACTCCGGAAAGTGGTGTGTACTCGAGAAGAGAATCACTCAAAATGAGGCAGTATGCTCGGGTATTATCTTTAAAATTTTCAGAGGCCTCCATCTCAATGCGCAGGTCTATCGCTGACGATTTTACGCTCTCGTTTTGTTTGGACACGTCGAATACAAATATTGCACAATTATTGAAATCAGTGAAGGACAAATAGGGTTTGTTTATTTGATTGTAATAACTATGTTGGAATTGGCAGTACATGTTGTAGGCAGTCAAGTAATCATTACTATCAAAGTTCAAATTCAAATGATCATATGGAAATGATTCCGAATTGAGATAAACTCTTATGTTCCTTATATTGCTGTGATCAAATATTGTGGCATCTGCATTAGCCACACCTTTTTTATTTGTTTGAAAGGCTACAATTACATATCTTGGTTTCTCCAAACTACTTGAGGTTTTAACAGCCCATATATCATCTCTAGATTTTTTCAAGGTTGGTAATTCATGTAATTCCCATTATTTCGGTATCAAAATCGGACAACATACCGTCAAGAAATTGTGTGATGCTGTCATCGTCATCATCATCACTATCATCACACAAATCGATAATTTCCGTTTTCTGCTGCTTATCTTGTTTGATGTACTTTTGATACAGTTCTTCTTTTTCTTGATTGTTCTTCCATGCGTTGTAATTATACTCATACAAACACACCTTATCCAGTTCAAAACCGGCCTCAACAAATTCGCTGGCCTGTTGATCGGATAAATAATAATTGGTATCCGGATTTACGTAGTAATAACCCTCCTGATTCCACCGTGAAGACCAGTCCGAATCTATTGTTTGCTGCAAATTCAAAATTTATCTATGCTGTTCAAGATGAGAAAATAAATATATATCTTACCATATTGATAATGTTTCAAATTTTGCAATTAAATCTCGATATTCCTTTAATTTAGCACTCTTTACTTTTATTTCACTTTTTAATAGTTCCAATTTATTTAGCCACACTTTCAATTCCCTATCAAGTCGAACCTTTTTTTTACGTAACAAACTTAGTCTTAAATCACCAGACATCTCAGAACTAAATATTATTCTTAATAAATTTTCATTATATATTATCGGATCGATTTCTATCAACCAATCAGCATTGAGCACAATTATCATCTAACCACATCCTCATTTTATGATTTTAAAAATCAATTCGTTTAATATTTTTACGTGAAAAAATAGCGAACGTGCGTAACCACATCCGGTAGAACTTTACCTTGAGCTGTTTCTTATCATCAGCATGCGAAATTATTAATTCCTAATTTATATACATAAGAATTCAGTTGGTACTACTATCTTAAATTTTTCTAGAAAGAAGGTGGGGTATGGCTACCAGTCACTGTTATTATCTTGTTCCATCTTTTCCTCCTCAACTCGGCGCTTTTCCTCCTCATCTCGACGATCTGCATTAAGTACCAACTGATATTCCAACCGACACAGATCGTTATCAGTTATAGGAATCGCGAAATGGAATTTTTTATGGTCCCACATGATATAAATGTAAGAATCTTTTAACCTGTTACAAATATATCCAGAGCAGGGTTCCAGCACACACTCATGTGTCCAACCAAATTCCTCGTCTATAAAACTGATTTCTTCAATGCCAGTCAAAAGAATGTGCAATGCATTAGAAGGATCTATTTCCATCAGTTCTTCCAGGATTGAATATGCACGATCACGAAAATATATGTACAACTCATCACAGCCACCAACACACTCTCGCAGATTGTTGTAAATATGTTTAGGACTCCCTTGGCCTGAATTCGGGGTATAATCAATATTTATTTCTACGTTGTCCATAATTGTTTTTGCTGTAACGCGTGTTCTGAATAAACTGAATTATTTTTCAACTTAGAGCCTTTAATATTCAAGATTATGTGGATGTGGTAAAAATTAGTTTTTGATTATATAGAAAATAAATATTTATTATGATTAGCACCACGTTTAATATTTTTACGTGAAAAAAAGCGAACGTGCGTAACCACATCCGGTAGAACTCATTTTCAACTTGGAGCCTTTAATATACAAGATTATGTGG
>OZ018388.1:62638218-62672698 GCA_963969525.1 Ontholestes murinus
GTTCTGAAAAGAACCGATTTACAACGTTTCGACCAAGTCGCATTGGTCTTCTTCAGGTGGCGTTCGATGGAAAACTGTGATCGTGCTAAGTGGAACTGCGCTATTTATACCTGCGGTGTTGGCGGTTGACGTTTGGCGGCGCGTGTGCGGCTTCTTGTAATCTGGCCGGTCGGATTAACCGGGATTACGTTGGTGGTACCTGTGGGTATTGAAATCTGTGGAGCGGGTGAAGAGATATGCATTTTGCATAAAATGGATTTCCAAGTAGGGGGTAGTCGTTGGGCGTCGTCGCGTTTATTGAGATTATCAGTGTGTTTTTCTATTTCAATTGCCTCGCGGATAATCCTCTTCGTGAAATGCTCTAATGCTGCTATGGAAGTCGTATATATATATATATATATATATATATATATATATATATATATATATCTTATATATATATACAGGATGTCCCGTTAATGCGGGAAAATGGCTGGGCCATAGATTCCTCGGTCAAAATATGATGATTTAACGCAACTTATCTATATCCAAAAATTTACGGTTAAGCCGGAATTTGGCTTCAAAATTTCAAATTTTTTAATTTCTTTTGTATATAACAATTCAGTTATTGTGGACATTAGTGATTGACAGGAAGTATAAAAAAACAGTAGTACCACCACCTAAAAACTAAAATATTTTTTTTATTGGTGCATCCAATAAAATCCAAAAAATCTCTTTGAAAGGGAATTAAATTTAAAAACTTTTTTGACTCTTACTAGTTTTTGATATCTTGTACGGTTTTTGCACAAAAAAATAAAATATGAATATAGTATCCTCATTATGCACTCATTAATAAGTAAATAAACTTACTAAATTGAATAAAAATTAAATAATATCAATTAATAAAATAAATCAAAGCAACATCTAACACTTTTCAAACAATTTTCGTTGCAAAATCCTAATAAAAACAAGATATCTGTTTGTTCCAAATATGAATATTTATGAACTATAATAAAATTAAAAATTAATTGTTAAAAGACACTAAATAATTATTATTATACATAATTTACATTTTTTTAACAAAGACGCCCACGAAAAATATTTATTTTCGATTCGATGAAAAACTAGATTTTGTTTTAACTAGATAAAAAATATATATTTTATTTTTTTGTGAGAAAACCGTAAAAGATATCAAATATTATTAAGAGATGAAAAAGTTTTTAATTTAAATGGTCTTTCAAGCAGTATTTTTTAGTTTTTATTAGATCCTCCCAATAAAAAAATATTTTAGTTTTTAAGTGGTGGTACTACTGTTTCTTATACTTCTTGTTAACCAATAATAATCATAATAACTGAAATGGTGTATTATATTATGGTAGTTATTAAAAATAAATTTAATTCAAATCAAATAAAGCGTTCAATTGTTAAAAACAAAAGAAATAAAAAAAAATTTAAACTTTGAAGCCAAATTCCAGCTTAACCGTAAATTTTTGGATATAGATAAGTTGCGTTAAATCGTCATATTTTGACCTCAGGAACCTATGGTTCAGACATTTCCCCGCATTAACGGGACACCCTGTATATATATATATATATACAGGGTTATTCACGCTATACGGCACGGAATATTGTGGCCAAAATACGTGATTTTCAAAAAGTTTCACTTTGGGGATATATGGGGGTCTATTAGGGCTACTTTTTAAAATTACTTTCATAATATATAGGGTGTCCCAAAAACCCTAAAAGTATCAAAGTTGTGGTCTTTTTAATGAAACACCCTGTATTTTATTGCATTTTTGGATCCTTCGATCAAAATAAGTGTGTGTTTTAATAAGGTTTTTATTACCTAAACCTTAAGGTTTTTGAAATAATTTGAATTTTGTAAAAATTTAACCTAATTTTCATGTTTCAAATACTTAAAAAGTAAATAAGTTATGCATACCAAATTTACACTAAAATGTAATAATAGATCAAATTTTATTTTCCAAGTATAATAAATTTGACATCTTATACCGGGTGTAAAAAAATTGGAATTAAACAAATGAGAACTTTAAATGGCTATAACTTCAATTATTTAAATGGAACGCCATATTTTTTAATTTGTCAGCAAATGCACTTTTTAATTACCTATCTTATGGTATTTATATCTTAAGTCTTCTCGTTTTTACAGAAAACGCCAAAATATTGTTTATTGCACAGTTTTAGTACTTTTTAAGTAAAAATTTTTAATGTATCTAGTTTTCCATCGTATTTAAAAACGTAAGATAATTAATTTAGTCTGTTACTTTTGTTTTTAAACATCGTTGTTGTATTTAATAGTAAAAAATGAAAATTTACACTTATACTGGCTTAGGGTGATTTCTTTCGGGAAACCTTTAAGTATAAACTCGACAAGCCAATAAACAATTTTGATGACATTCTCCAAGCATAATGCCAATACCTCCTTCTTTTGAGTAAAACTTCATTTGTTACCAAAAAATACAACAGCGATGTTCAAACAATAACGATTACTAACGATCTAACACAAAAATGCAAAATAAGACAACTATAACAAAAGACAGGCTTTTTAAACTAAAGTGGCAGACTAAATTAATTATCTGACGTGTTTAAATACCATAGAAAACTAGATACATTAAATTTTTACTTAAAAAGTACTAAAACGGTACAATAAACAATATTTTGGCGTTTTCTGTAAAACAAGAAGACTTAACATTTAAGATATAAATACCATTCGATAAGTAATTAAAACGTGCATTTGCTGATAAATTAATAAATATAGCGTTCCATTTAAATAATTGAAGTTATAGCCATTTAAAGTTCTCATTTGTTTTATTCCAATTTTTTGACACCCGGTATAAGATGTCAAATTTATTATACTTGTAAAATAAAATATGATCTATTGTTACATTTCAGTGTAAATTTGGTATGCATAACTTAATTACTTTTTAAGTATTTGAAACATGAAAATTAGGTTAAATTTTTACAAAATTCAAATTATTTCAAAAACCTTAAGTTTTAAATAATGAAAACCTTATTAAAACACACACTTATTTTGATCGAAGGATCCAAAAATGCAATAAAATACAGGTTGTTTCATTAATAAAAACACAACTTTGATACTTTTAGGGTTTTTGGGACACCCTGTATATTATGAAAGTAATTTTAAAAAGTAGCCCTAATAGACCCCCATATATCCCCAAAGTGAAACTTTTTGAAAGTCACGTATTTTGGCCACAATATTCCGTGCCGTATAGCGTGAATAACCCTGTATATATACATTAATATAAATAATAATATTGTATCCTTTATTCACACTTTATAAACTCAATTGACCATAATATAATCGATGTTTGTATTTTTGGGGTGGCGTGAAGAGTATATAATAAAGTGGGAAGAAAAGATACAACATTGTTATTTATATTGATATACTCTTCACGAAATCCAAAAAACAAACATCGGTAATAGCTTATCTTCACCAATAGCGGTAATAATGTTATTAGTAACGTTTAATAACGTATTCCAGACGAGAGGCATCGACATAAATGTAATAAGTTTTCAATTAATTTTAATTGAAAAATTGAAAACAATATTAAGAAATAGAAACGACAATACAGAAATAAATATAATTAATTGACATATATCCAATTAGGTAAATTGTAAAATGTCACCAATAAATATCTGTTTAATGTTTACAACTTTGACTCTTATAAAATTATTAACTTTATTTAAAAATTAGTTAATAATGTTTATGTTAGTAATTGCTATATCCACGTTCTTCGTAATGGAAATTGTAGATAATAAATGAGTTACCTGACATGTCGTATTTAATAATTATATTCAATATTAATGGCTATGATTTTCTCTTATAATTGGTACTATTATAATTCTTGTGCATATGTGCTGGCTCTGCAAAAAGTATGATTTCCAATGGTCTTGTAAATATTTTTATCTACTATTGGATTATATATTCATTATTAGTCTAGATGTACAAATAATATATATATATATATATATATATATATATATAATTAAATAGCTATTAATTATAACTCACTGTTATCGATCAGGTTGTCATGTTTTTTGTTTGAATCTATATTGTTAAATTAGCTGAAAATTGACAAATGTTAAAAAATTGTCACAGCGCAATTCCCGAATATATTAAATATATGTAGTTTTACTAGAAAATTGTTATTGTCGTAGATAAAGTATAGTATTTAACTCGTGGCAATGACAATAACTCAGTTGGATGATTACAGCACTAGCCTAGCGGCCCGTGAGTTATTGCCTACATTACCACTCGTTGAATAATAAACTATTATAATTTAGCATAGTTTAACAATCTGTAACTAACTTAAAAATTAATATGTACGAGTAATTTTAATATTAGAAATGGTGCCTGTTTAAAATATCATATAAGTGCAGAGGGAAAGGTGTTTTAAACTGGTGTAGCATATAGATGAATAATAATAATTTCATATGTGTATAAAGATTTCATCAAAACGATATTGAGAAAGTCTTGATTGATTCAAATAAAATGTTAATGTAGAAAAAATAGAAAGTTATATAAACGGAGCAATTTGCCTAGGTAAATAAATTAAATATATCAATAGATTTGAATGATCGCTGAACGAATTTTCCCGGAAACTTTTGGAGATATCTGAACCAGTTTACGGGCGGTTTTTATTGTTGTTTCTTGCGGCCACCTTAATTACTTTTCCCGACCGGTTCACCTGACATGTCCGAAGTTTGAGATAGTCCGTTTCTTGAACTGGACCAAAGGAGCGGTCGAATTTATAATTGCTACAAGCAGTGTCTCGTATACAGGTTAAGTTTTTTTACGGATTTACCTCAATTTAATTATTTGGAGAATACCATACGTATATTTCAAAAATAATTTCATTTTAATTACATTAAATTTAATTAAAAATATGTAAGTTACATAATCTAATGAAGCTATGATTATTATTAAAACGTATACAATTGAATTTAGCCTCTGAAATTTTGAATTTTGAATTTATATATTATTTTGTTTGTACTAATGTTTGTTCATTGCCTAGTGAACAAATTATTGCACCATGATTTATGAGAAGAGTTCAAGACTAGTGTAAAATTCTTATTAAACGAGTCCAAAAAGAAAATTGGAAAGTTTGCGTATATTCAACCTGTGAACCGAATATCGAAGAAACTGATAATGATTTTGAGAGCATAAAATAAATAAATTAACTGTGAAACTTCCATCTATTGAAAAGCAAAATAAAATATTACAGGAGGAAGTCAATAAATTAAAGTACAATTATAATATAAATCGCAATGCAAGCGTAATGTATAATGAATTTTCGGAGCGCAATATAATAACTTATTGTTATGTTGTACAATTTGGAAGAATTGAAGAGTGCTAATTTTGAAAAGGGATTTGAGAACGATACTAAACGAGTTCAGAAAATAATTAAGTCCGTTGGTTTGCGCAGCTGTCCAGAAAAAAATAATATGTCTTGTGAAGAGATGTGATAAATCTAAACCGTCTATAGTGATTTTTAAAGATAAATAATAAGCCCTTGCGCTAATTAAATTAAATAAATCATCTAATGCCAAAGATGTACATATATGTACATACGTTAACGTTAACGCATATTGATTAGAGTTTTTGATTATTATTGTATAATTAACAATATTTAGTCTGTGTGAATTCCTAATAAGTGATTAGATTATATTCATAAAGTGCACCTGTTTATTGTTTTCGACAATTGTAAGTAAAATTGCAAAATTTTCTTTCATAACCTTAATAATACAAGTCACACATTATTGACACCCTTTGTTTACGTCCTTCCTCTGTATTCTTATGTCACCCATTCGATCGGCCTAGTCCAGTTTGTCTATGTCAGTCACCGCGAAGGCCCTCACCGGTGTGAAGGGTCTATTGTTCTAATATTATCCTAGTGTATTACCATGTCCACCAAACCCGAAAATATTAGACAAAAAAATGTTCCAAATGACTATATGTGTGTCGGTATATGTGGAAAACAAGTAGGTAACAAGACTACATGCCCTAAATGTGGTAAATACTGCCACCCTTCTTGTATAGGCAACCATACTTGTACAGTAACCAATGAGGTCATTAATAATTTATTAGAAGCGGTGCAATAATTACAGAAATCTGTTCGCATGCTTACAGAAAAATGCGAGAATGTCTCCAAGGAGAATAATGAATTAAAGTCACTTATCACGGAAGTATTGCATTTAAAATCTGAAAATGCTCAGATGAAATTGGATATTGATACATTATCCACAAAAATGGCAAATATGGACTCTCAGCCATCTGACCGAAATGGAAATGAATTATTGCAATATAGTAGTATTATTGATGAATTAAATGAACGGAATAAGAGAGAATCGAATATTATCATTTATAATGTCCCCGAATCGACTGCAACCGATAATCTGAGTAAAAAGAATAATGATATCGAGCGTGTAAATAACGAAATTAAAAATATCGATAGGACAATTCACATAAGAAATGCGTATCAACTAGGAAAAAGAACGAACAAACCTCGCCCGCTTCGAGTATTTATGCTATCAAATCAGGATACGCTAAAAATAAAATCTGATTTAACCAACATGCAACGAAGTATATTTAATAATATAATATCCGATTTAAAATCTAAGCAAGCTAACGGCGAAAATAATTTAAAACTTAAATACGTAAATGGTTTACCCAAAATTGTTCAAATCTCCAACTCTGAAAACTAATAAATTCCCAATACGACACTCCGGCTGATTCATTTAATTCCATAAACATATATTATCAGAACACACGTGGATTGAATACTAAATCGCACGAATTTTATGTAAATATGGAATCAAATAATTATGATATAGTTGCTTTGACTGAGACTTGGTTGAATGAATACCTACACTGTATTACGTTCAGATAGATTGCACAAAAGAGGCGGTGGTGTGCTTATAGCACTAAGTAACCAGTTTCGGTGCAAGGAAATAGACCTTCAGTTATCGCCTGTCCTAAACATTGATGCAGTCGCAACCAAAGTAATTATGAATAGTAAGTGTTTCAATATTCTCTGTTGTTACATTCCTTCGAATATGAATGTAAATAATTATATATCATTTTTTAATGTATAGAGTCAAAATTATCTATGGTTAATACCATAATATTAGGTGATTTTAATGGTTCAGGTTACACCATTTTTTTACAAAACAATATCCACTCAATTTTATCTGAAAATTTGATCAACTTTATTAATTATTCCGGCTTAATTCAACAAAATAATATTTATAACATCTTCTGATTTAAAATGTCTAATTGCGAGATCTGATAATCCTGCTGTAATTAAAGACCATCACCATCCTGCACTTAATTTGAGTATCTTAATTGAACGCCCATCCTCAAAATTTTCTGGAAATATAATTTTAAAAAAGCCAATTTATATAAGATTTACATGGAAATGGTCATTCTTAATTGGACGTTACTATTTGAGGGCACCGATGATGTTAATATTATTTACAATAATTACATAAAATTAATTCATAATATTTTTGACAAATACATCCCCAAATTTAAAAATGTAGGAAAATCTTATTCACCTTGGTTCAATAACAGCATAATTAGGCAAATTAAACTAAAAGTGAGAAAACGATCACGTCTCAGGCGAAGTCCCTCCCATTTAAACAAATTACTTCTGCCTAATTTACAAAAATCATTAAAATCTGAAACTAGAAAAGCGTATAGTGATTATATTAGTAAATCGGAATCTCTTATAGTCCAAGAGCCCAAAAAGTTTTGGAACTTCATTAATAAAAAGCGAAAAACATCAAAAATTCCTGGACAAATAAAATATGGCAATGATGATTACCCAGAACCATCAAAAATTGTTGCTGCATTCGCTAATTACTTTTCGGGTAGCTATGTAAACTGTTCATCAACTAATTTTATTAATAAAACTGTATTACCTAAATACCTTGGTAACTATACAATTTCTGAAGATATTGTAATACGACATATGAAGAAGTTAAAGCCTAATTTAACGATGGGTCCCGACTGCTTACCATGCTTTTTCATCCGTAATTTAGCTGAAGTAATTGCTCCTCCCCTAACTCGTATTTATAATCTAATTCTAAGCAGTGGTGTATTTCCGGATTCTTGGAAGGTAGTAAGGGTAATTTCAATTTTCAAGTCGGGTGATCGTCATGATGTCAAGAACTACCGGCCTATTTCCTTAATTAGTAATCTTTCAAAGGTCTTCGAAAGTATATTAGCGGATCATATTTATAGCTGTGTCTCATCCACTATTGTAAAGGAGCAGGATGTTTTTTTTTTAGAAAACGTAGTACTCTTACCAACTTAGTAAATACAACTCATATCACAAGCACTTGATACACACAGACAGGTTGATGTAATATATTCTGACATTTCTAAGGCCTTTGATAGAATGCCACATAATATTTTGTTAAAAACCATGGAATCCTTAGATATTAATGGTAACATCATAAATGTTCTTAGCTCGTATTTAGATAATCGCAAACAAATTGTTGAAATAGACGGATGTAAATCATCACCATACATAGCAACCAGCGGGGTTCCTCAAGGTTCGAATCTGTTACCTGTTCTTTTTTTGTTATATATAAACCGTGTGGCCATGATACTCGACTGTGACTTCTTTATGTATGCTGATGATATTAAACTAGTTAAGATGATTAATAGCGTATCCGATTGCATTGACTTACAGAATAATATTAATAAGCTGATCTGCTGATGCGAAGATCAAGGATTAACTATTAATATAAGTAAATGTAATGTTATAACATTTAACAGGGTTTTATCTCCAATCATATTTGATTATAAAATTAATAATATCGGCATCAATAGGGTTACCCAAATTGAAGACTTGGCTTTATAATACAGCTGGTGTAAGAATTGAAGTCACGCGACCTACCACAACGGGTAACTTTTGGTGAATGGGCGCTGGCAAAGTTGGATGAAGGTCCACTTTTTTATCGGAAAGTTGTGTTCAACGACGAAGCTCATTTCTGGTTGAATGGATACGTGAACAAGCAAAATTTTCGTATTTGGTAAGAAGAGCAGCCAGAAGCATTGCAAGAACTGCCAATGAATCCCGAAAATTGCACTGTTTGGTGTGGATTATGGGCCTGCGGCATCATTGGACCGTACTTTTTCAAAGACGACGAAGGCAGGAACGTGACTGTGATTTAACGCCTTTGGACTATTTGATGAATATTGATGAATTTATTCGTGAGATACAGGCCGATATGTTGGAGAGAGTATGCCTACATTGGACCCAGCGTGTGAATTATTTAAGGTGTAGCCGCGGTCAACATTTACATGAAATCATCTTTAAACATTGAATTATATAGATCGATCTATCGATTCAAATAAAGATTTCATACGTTAAGTTTTATGTGTTTTTTTAAAAATCAAATCAGAAAGCCCTTAAAAAATCACTCTTTAGATAATGACTATGCGGAAAAGAGAGTATTTACGAACTCTTCGCCAAGAACAGATTGACCTATTGACTAGTAGATTCTTTAATAGAAAACTCAAGATTATAAAAAGGACTAAACATCTTATCAAAACATTGGAGCATGTTAATGCCACGCTTAGTCGCCATAACATCTTTATTGCAGCGGAAACTTGGCCTTTGGAAAAAATATGAGATAGTAAATTTAAATTGAATGATAACAATATTTTTCGAAGAGATCGGCTCATATTAAACACTAGTAAACGTTCTGGAGGTGGAGTGTTAATTAATATTCATTGTATTTAAGTGCGACAGATTCAAATATCTTATACATTCAGAGATGAGTCGCGCTTTCGGGCTAGATAAATTTGAGCCTTTCATGCCAAGGTTATCATTACGCCAGAGTTCGATTGGAATTTATTCTCTCGGTCGTCATTTTGCAAACAATATTGTATACGATAGTAAGACCATTGTTACAATCTTTGCGACTAGGTGAAATTAATTATTTTATTGCCTCCGTTGACTGTTGTATATTCTTGGTTTATAGTTTTGATTCTACTTTTATATGATATTCTATTTTACACCATTAATATGTTTGTACTAAGTAAGGTTATATACAAGAATGAGCCCATCTATAAGTTAAAACACTGGAATTGAATTCTAAAGTTTTAAAATGGCTAGGAAGTTGTCTTAAGCATCGTAAACAATATGTTAAGATTAACAACTATGTGTCAAGTGAAATATAGGACCATTATTGTTTTTAATTTTTATTACTGGTATAGCTGGTAGTCCTAATTTATGTTCTTGTTAATGACTTAAAATTCTTCGCTATTATAACAAATGTAAGATATAGTTTTTATTCAGAAATATCTTGAATATATTTCATATTAATGTGATCGGAATAGCCTTCATCTTAATATAGAAAAATGCAAAATTATATAAATTTATTGGAATAAAA
Source organism: Ontholestes murinus (assembly GCA_963969525.1). NCBI lineage: Eukaryota > Metazoa > Arthropoda > Insecta > Coleoptera > Staphylinidae > Ontholestes > Ontholestes murinus. The sequence continues at coordinate 62,648,647 of OZ018388.1, forward strand.
AATTAATTACTACGGAATATGTTATTTCCAGAATCGTGCATGTAGATGAAATCATTGATTTGGGAATCATATTTGTCAAACTTTATTTCTCACATCCACTCTACAATCAATACGGGTCTAAAGCTGTTAGGCATCATAGAAAGAATATGCATGGATTTATCTATCAATCCAATCCAATTCTTATATTTGTCTACGAGAGAGGAAGAAAGATGGATGGGTAAAAATCATGGGAAATGTGTGTTATGCAAGGAAGGGAAGGATACGTGGGTACACTTGGCGGAGGAATGTTAGGGAGTAAATGTGGGATGGGTGGAAGGATGTAGAAGTGTAGTGGAATGGATGAGAGATGATGGGGCCAGGGTATTGAGAAGGCTGGGGTGGGAAAAGGAGAAGAGAAGGGAGGACTAATTACGGGAAGAATGAAGAAAAGAAGAAAAAAGAAAATATGATGTATTATAATGTATTCTAAAGCAATGTTATGTTTCAGTTAGTTTATCAATGCCAAGGTTTTTTTTATGTCGCTGCTTCGTTCATGTTTGGAATATGCATCTTGGGTCTCCTCATCAGCAATACTTAAAGGTTCAACTAATATAAATCCAACTAACTTAGGGTACCATGAACCTTTAAAGATAATGATGATAATAGTTAACATCCTTTAGGAGAGGAATATCTTTTTGCTCTTTTGCAAAACATCAAAACATTTATAAGATTTCTTCGTATTATTTACCTGAGTGTGATTAGCAGCTAACACTGGTATATTATTATAAACATTGCACTAGCTGCAATATTCAAGAAGACAAAGTTAAACCTTCTTTAAAAAAGTGTGTAATATACAATTAACGCTAAAGGTTTTTTTATTGAGTGATCATACCTGACTAAGCTAAATGCATTACATCGAACCATATCATTGGATATCTGCCTTGCAAAAGTCAACGAGAGCGTTAACAACGAAATACATGAACATTACATAAACGAAAATGAAAATGAAATACCACATAGTAACGGTCACCACAATACTGTTTCTTACATAAACGAGTTCGAAAAACTAAGACGAAAACCAGACGTATACAAAGGAGCCTAACAAACCAAACTATTGTATTTGGCATATCATTTATATTCACGAGCTAAGAAATGATCTAAGACCAACTTTAACAGCAATGACATGGAACTGAACTGGAAAAGGGACTCAAATATTCTTCGGCTCCGAAGAAAACGAAAGAAACTTAGCTCTTGAAAGAAAACTAACGTTAAATCGGATAAATATATCATGAGATTTCGACAAAATCCCATTCACCAACATTATTAGGAAAGAAGTTGCAAAATTTTCTAATTTACTATCAAAACCCCTCGTGAAAAACAACCTTTAGAGCAATTAAAACAAAATGCAAGGTTAATAATCGAATTATTTAAAGCAGGCAAGAGTAATACTATTACGATTTTGGAAGAGGAAACATTAAAAAAATTAAAACCTTCGATCGATGAAAGTACCTTTCAAAACATCGTTAAAGACCCGATTTGTTCCAGAAGCAGATAGATGAAGCAATTAAGAAAGCGCACTCCATTATCCTATGATAATGAGATTTATAAATATAGAATTATGAATTCAAGGTACCTATATTATTTGGCTAACCCAAAATGCTCACACCGAACACCCCAATAAAACTAATTATTTCATATATAAAATCTTTCTTAAATATAGTGTGTCCTCTTTTTGATAAGCTCCTTCCAGAAATAATTCCATGCACATCCAAATACATGTCGTATTTGGATGTGCATGGAAAAACTCTATCGATTTCTTGAAGAAAACTAAGAAAGTAATTGCCAGCAACAGAGCCATGTTGGTCTCTTGTGATGCCTCTTCACGTCAGTACCATTACTTGAACTGAAAGAAATCTTACGCAAAAAGTGCCAAGAACAATTATCGACTTATAACACGGCAGAAATCATCAAGTTAATAAATACCTTCTTAGTGTGTTTCATTTCTATTAAACATGTATAACGAAGTAGAAGCCTTCAATATCAACTACATAATTAATTATTTAAAAACAACACATCAACAGGAAAAACAGATATAAAATTGGATACATTTTTAACAACACTAAATTCAATCAATAGAAAAATCAAATTTACTATTGAAAAGCAATTGGCAACTTTTTAGGCTTAGGCTTTTCATTAGAACTTAAAATATGCTATATATAGAAAACTCTCTGCCACAGATACAATCATCGACATTATTACAATCAGAACAAATAAAAACGTCCGCATTAAAATCATATATTCATCGGTTAATCAACATCCCGCTCAACGATGAAAATTTTAAACGAGAATTACATACATTCTAAATAATCACAAAAGAATGAAAGAAGTTCAGAAACTACTGTTGAATGGAGAAAAATCAATAGAAGATAAGAAGTTTCCAGTCCTAACATTCCATATGTGAGCCTGAAAATAGCCAAAGAAATAAACAAACACAACGTCCAAGTAATAAAAGTTAACCGCAATAGTTTAAAGGAACATTTAGTAAACAACAAAATAGAGGTAATGAGAAAAAGAAAAGAGAAAAATTTGACATATATAAGAAGAAATTTTAAAATCAGGCTCAAGAAATACAAAAAGCAGTAGGAAATCAAACCACGGGATCAGGATTATTCGAGTCCATACACGAGACATCAATTGGCTAATATTAAACCGATCGAAACACATTCCAGGAAACTGAATATAACAAAATGAAACCAAACAGATTATCAGCACATTGGGATTCGGTACACTTCGATAGTGATTGTTAAGTGATGATTAGGTTTAATTCTTGATAGTTATTCTTTGGGCTTTTTTTTAGAAAATAGTGTGGTCATATTCCCAAAATTTTATTCGCCACTTGGTTAATTTATAATTGGGTTCATTTAGTGACATAAACATGGGGCTTATGGTGCCATACAATTTGAAACTGTCGACCGAACAAATATGGTTTAAAATATTTTACTACTTCATGGCGGGGAGTTCTTTAACAATAGTTGAGTATTATTCACTGATTTTATAAACAACCAATGCTTTTATAAAAAAAAATTAAAAGGGTTATTATTTGGATTAATAATATTAGAAAAAGCTTTATTATTTTTACATTTAGAAGCACTTTGTGTTGTCTCAATATTGGAACCATATTTTGTGTGACCTTATACCAGGTCACCATTTTTGAAGTTTTGTATTATGTTTTTGTTTTGTATTTCAACTTTGATTACCGTTTCTGATCTACCAGGCACTACTAGGCACTTCGTGTTCTGAAGTTAAATAACACCATTAAAGAAATTTGAATTTTTTTTGTGATAAGTTTACTATAAAGCGGTTCAGAATAACTCAAAATGGAGGCAAATCAAAGTGATAACGATTTGATTTGCTTTTACGGGTGGGAGATGGATTTTATGGAATTCTAGACTTTATTATTATGTTTTCCGCTATGGTTGCTTTAGATGATCAATAATAGAGGTTAAACTTCATCACAAATCTCTTGAACGTTTAGAAAAGACACAATAAACCCGAAGATGAAAGAAAATGGCTTTTTTATAGAGCTAGAGAAAATAAAAAATATTTTTATTGTGATTTTACATGTAGTTTTTTGAAAAAAGTTGCTGTTAGTTAATTTTATTTTTCTTGCAAGAACATATTATTAAGTCTGTTTGTTATTCCCGTCCAGTGAACGCTAGATTGTAACGATGTCGTCTGACACATCATGCATTCATTCTCCTGACTCCTTTTGTTTTATTTGCAGTGAATGTATTAAATTACGGACAAAGAAACATGACTTGGCCAAGAACCATGAAATACGTCTGGCGTACGAGGCGTTGTTTAAAATACCTCTGGAGAATCTGGACAAAAAAATGGCTTCCAAATTACTGTTGCAGTTCCTGCAAAGCATCTTTGTACAATACATACTTTTAATTTATTTTGATTTGATGGAACTTTCTTATTGTCGTTTTTTTATAGGTACCTCCTTACAAATGAGATTAAATGCCTATAACGCTAAACATTCGAAATTTTATACGTTTTTATTGTTAAATGTCGTAAATGTTACTTTTGATAAAATTTTAGTTATAAAAAAGTTCTCTTTTAAATTGAGAGCTGGAAAGAGGTCAATAAAATTTGCAATTCCAAGGATTTGAAGAGAGCCAATAATCCATGAATCTGACTGCTATTTCTGTCAGGTACAATTAAAATCAGGCAGGAAATTTACGACTGAAGCCTAAATGAAGTATCCTGATTTACCATCTTCGTCGGCGCCTGTGCCCCACTCAGATGATTTGCCTGTGCTAATACGACAGTTTTCGGATTTGTCAACAAGTGAGCGATCAAGTAGCTAGAAAGTCTCCAGCTCACCAAATATTTATATACCGAGTGATGTAGAAGAAAAGCCGCACTTTCCACCAACAGCATTTAAATTGAGATCTAAATCTATCGAAGATTGAAGGTTGACATTTTGGTATCAAGACTACAGCAGTGAAAATTAACTTGATAAGGACGTACGTGTTACTGAGCGGCGAAAACAAAATCTAGCGTTCATGGACTTCTTTGCCAAATAAGAAGATTTATGTTTTTGTAATGATATTAACAGGTTATTTGATGAGTTGAAAATTGAGTACAACTCAAACAAATGGTGTTTATTTATAGATGGCTCTTCACAAAACTTGAAAGAACCGTCTTCACAATTGAAACCGATATCTCTTGATCCCCATACCATATTCTTCTGATCACAAAAAAACTATTAGAGCGTCAAAAATGTCCTTGGAAAAACTTACCAAGAAAAAAAATAGGAAGTTGTTGGGAATTTTAAGATGACATTATTTTTCACGGGCCTGCAAGGAGGCTATACGAAGAACCAGGTTAAGATTTGGCCTCCAAGATTAGAGTTCGTTGTCGGTGCACAAAAAGTGACAGTCATTGGCCGACCAGAGCAAAATGTTGTTGCCTACGCTACATTAAAACTGGGGCTTATGAAGCAATTATATAAGGGGCTTAACCAGCAATCACAGGCATTTAAGTTTCTTAGCGAGAAGATTCCTAAGCTGTCAGAAGCTAAAGTAAAAGCTGATGAAGTCCAAAGAGTTTATAGAGAATCTGAATGAAACAGAATCGGAAGCTTGGAAAAGTTTCGTAGCTGTGACTTAAGGATTCCTAGGGAATTACAAGGCAGAAAACTATAAAACAGTAGTCGAAGATTTAGTGGGCAATTTTGGAAAAATGTGATGTCGCATGTCTTTGAAGCTTTTCCTTCTTTGCGAGAAGAAGAGAATGAAAACATTTTGTTCCAGCGTCAAATTTTTTTGTATCTTTAATAAATGTACAAATTATTTATGATAAAGTTTGACCGCTATTATTGGTCATCCAAAGCAACTATAACACAAAACAAAAATAAAGCCTAACATTCCATAAAATTAATATTCTAGCAGTAAAAGCAATTAGGTATCACTTTGACGTTGAATTTCCTTTATTTTGTTGAATGTGGTCGACGTTTATTTGGTGGTACATTTTTGATTAAAATTAAATAAAACACCTTTAACTTTGTTTTACCACAATAGTTATTTATTAACTGTAACTGCAGTTTCGATCATAAACTGATCATTATCAAACATAAAGTACTTAAAAATATTTACAAGCGTTATTTATATTATATACCTTCGAAAAGAGGAGAATACATTAAGTCTGGTTATTAAGAAGGGAAATCCCGGGATTAATGTTTGCTTTGTGAATCTCTAGCGCTTCCAGTAAATCCATTTTACGACCGTTATTTGTAAAGTGGATTACTGAAAGTACATCCTCACCGAAAATATGATTATTCTCTAGCAAATGATTAGCAAAAGTAGAGTTCTTATGTGTCAATCTGAAAGCTTGTCCATGTTCTTTAAGTCGTGTTTCAAAATTTCGACCAGACTGATCCATGTAAATTTCTTTAAATAATTCGCACTTTAATGTATAAATACCTGATTTATTCAATTTATCTAATTTTGTTTTTAGGTTGTATATTAAATTTAAAATTTTGTTATTAAATATAAAAGCCACTTTAACGTTACATTTTTCTAAAATATTTTTGATTTTAAGGTTAATCATCCCGAAGAAAGTTAAACTTTGAAACCGTTTATTATCTTCTGAAGTTGGATTTGTATATATATATATATATATATATATATATATATATATGTACTTGCTTGCTTTATCTAAAAAAGAATTCTGTTCAAGATTATATAATTCTTGAGTTTAAATTACGATTCGTATTATTATTAGTGTTAATCGTGGGCGTCGACATTGGTTGTGTCTGTTATAAAAGCACATGACAAGTATTTCACCCATTTTTATGAAACTAGAAAGCATTTTAGGAGTTTCCTAAAAGTCTGGGACCATTTTGGTTTTCATTTCGTTGTTTCTTAAGTATCTGTGCGATGCAGTAAGGCTATAATTCGGTGTTTGGGAAGCTATATTTAACGCGTCGCATGAAATTTACACCGAACTACACTTGAGGATACAAGTGCAGCTTCTGAGGTGCGTTTTTTTAAATATTTTGATTGATAAATTCCTGCCGACTGCGCCTTTTAATTGACGATAACATACTTTTAATTTTTTTTTAAATGCGCGTGTACAAAGTGGCAGACTATAACTAGTTAATGAATACAATGGAGACATATTTATAATAATATTCTTAAAGACTAAGCAGAATAAAATACAAACTAGCCACTAATATAATTGCGGCCCAACAATGAGAAAATATCTGTGTTAAATAAAACAAAGCTTAAGGAGCCTTATCGTGGACGACAGGTAATATACACATTTGGTACGTAATTTGTTCATTTTAGAAGATAAATGAATTGCATTATTGACCTTGAACCTGACCAAATATTTCCCTTAATGTAAATTTCATATGTTACTTTCCTATATATTACTATATTTTATCTTATTTAGCACTTTTATAAGAATATGATTACTATCAACATAATAAAAGGTGATCACAATAATAATTATATTTTACGTTTTTTCTTTCTTTACTTTAAAATAAGATTAATGATTTTTTATTATGTATTTTATCTGGCACAGCTGTTATTAAATATATTAATAAAAGCCATTTGATTCACAGGAATGCCGCTGGTCACATGTATGAACACTTTGTTTCCACTTGCAGCATTGCGACAGTCCGGAAACCGGTATACAAACAAAATTTAGTAAAAGTGGCCAATAGCCTTTCACTTTCGGAAACGATGTTCAGATACCTACATTTCTTTCGCACATAATGCGTAGCTGATTTATATATTTTTATTACCACTATTATTTTAATACGCCTAGAAGCCTAGGTAATTTGGAACTTATGTAATGATGCTTCCATGATTTAATACTTCCAATTATAATAGCACGCTGGCATTTTGTTAGCTAAGGAAAAGGTGGAGTCAACTGATTTATATACTTTTACTTTAATGGTATATTAAGTTATATAATTGGTTAACATTTTATTGCAGAAATTAATAACTAGTAATTTGTGGATTTTGAGGTATATATTATTCCGTCAATATGATTATTATTTTTAATTACAAGGCAAATATATTTAAAAATTATTTTAGCTTGTGGTAAAACTAGTGAAAGTTATTATTAAATATTTTTTATTTAGAAGGGCAACTAAATTAAATAAGGTATAAACTACTTTTTTAGTGGTTGAAACATAGTAAGTGCGTTAGTTAAGTGTTTATATAAACTACTGGTTAGTTGTTCAGAGTGCTCGTTTTAGTTATTATTTATAAAATAATTAGTAACTAATATTATTTGAAGTTTATTATTAAATATATTAACATTATATTAAGACAACAAAGCTAGGATTATTTAATAAATAGAATGGTTGCGACCGTTACTACGTGGTAACCCATACTTACACTGAATTGAAAAATTCACTATGTTTTAAACATAAATATTTGTGGTTAAAACATAGTGATTTTTTCAATTCAGTGCTAGGATTATTTGGCTTTGTATATACAATAAATATACATACACTTACATGTTCAAAATTAGTAAGTATTAAATGGCAGAATATACTAAATCTTATTGTTTTCCTCCCTTCTAATATTATCATCCAATAAACTTAATCTTTAACCTCCAATCTTGTATCTTAAAAAAAAATCAATAGATATAATATTAATATATTTTCATCAGATACAATAGACTCTAAAAAAAGTCAATATTTTATTTACGAAGTTCCCACATAAGCAAAACTGTTAAAAAGAGAAGTTAGAAGTAAAATTAAAAGACCATATTAAAACTTATATAGACAATAACGATATGCAAATAACATTTTTAGAAGAGAATATACCAGAAAGAATTTAGACATATAACTAACAATCCCTCTTCTTCGTCCATCCAATATGTCATTTGCAAACAACAGGACCTATTGTTGAGGTGTAGAGGTGATAAAGGCGACCCTTGTACACACACTCTACTTTGCAACGTATGAATAGGAAACTGGTTGTTGAATTCTGACTCCTAGGTATCGATAAAAAGCAATTGATAAATATTTATGTGAGGTGAAAATTTTTTGTCAAGGTAAATTTGGTAAAATAGACCTTGATGCCAAACAAAGCGCCTTCTAGATTTCGACAAATGCAAAAGCGGAACTTTTTCCTGCGAGGTTAGTTGTTTTGGTAATTTGATGTAAGGACAGAAGGATATATAAATGTGGATTTATGGAGAAAGAAGCAAAATTAATGATCAGGAATGTGAGAGCCGTCAGAGTTTTTTCTTAAAGGACTTACCAATGACTGGGAAATGTTTACATCCTCATTGGAACCCTACCTGCTTGACCGTAGATTTCTTCTTATTGGGGACTTTAAATTGTCATCAGCCTTTAGTGGCAATACACTGTTGAACAGTAAAGTGTCCTGTTTTAGGGACTTCACGGAAATTCTCAACATTAAACAACACAACAATATCCCAAGTAGTCATAATAAGATTCTAGACCTTGTTCTTTGTAACAACAATGCTGGTGTCGCTATCTTCCACCCTGCCCTCGAAATTACCTTTACTTGTGGTCTAAAACCTAATGCAGTTTCCTTTCCCTCATACGACGACAAAAGGTAAAATTTTCATAAAGCCAACTTTATTTCCTTATATGAGGCACTTGCGCAATTAGATTGGAGTATCCTTGATCATTAATGATATTGATGTGATGGTTGCTACGTTTTACGATATACTCTATGCTGCGTTGGATAAACACGTGCCTAAATACTGGAATTCTGAAGTCTGACAAGAAGTTTTAGTCTATTTGAGACTGCTTATTTTAATACACGTTTTGATAAAAGAATCCACAATGTCTATACAAATCTAAGCAAATATTGTTATACGGTAACTCCGGTAAATGTTGGAGTATGGGATCATGTTGGTAAATCATTTTGTTTAAATTTGAATCATTGTCCCTTAAAGAATAACCGTGATTACGAAACTAGGACACTAAACTGGATATTTTTAATTTCTTTAATTTGATGTACGCAACCGATATTAATTTTGTACATTCCAAGAATTACTTCATAAATCATAAGTTTGATTTATTTTTAACTATCTTGCAAGTGAATATGGAAAATGCATTTCCTGTTATTATAAACAAAAACCAGTCAAGAGTATCAAGGAAATGGTGAATTAAAAATAATGATTTTGATAATGAAAATAACAGGATGCTAAGAAATGAGTTCCTAAATAAATGTAAAGGTGTCCTTCGTGCCGCTAAGATTAAAGTAAATGATAGCTTAATTAAAAGTTCACATAATAATCCAAAAACAATGTGGAAAAGCCAAAATAACAATAATAACGATACATCTTGATGCTTTTAACACATTCTTTGCTAATGCTGCATCAAACATATTGAAAGATGTGCCAAATAATAACGGTCACCCAATTAATTATGTTGCAGAGAATTTTAAATTTAATGTAATATCAGAAGTGTTGCGGTATGCTATAAATTCATTAAAAGGAAGTAATTCCAGAGGTGTATATCGTATGAATATAGATCTCATAAAGTCTGTTAAGGATATTTTGATACCACCGTTTACAGAATGATTTAATGAATGCATTCAATCATGCACATTTTAAAACTCTCTAAAGTTAGCAAAAATTATACCGATGCCTGAAAAAGGCGATACTAGCAAATTAAGTGATCATAGGCCGATATCCATCTTAACCGTTGTTTCGAAGATCTTCGAAAAGATTATGTTTAAAAACTAAATACAGATATAGAATATAATCTCTTGGATCCTCGCCAATATGGATTTAAAAAAAATAAATTTATAATAACCGCTGTTTTGGAGTTTCTACAAAGGTGCATGGATGGTTTTGAAGACAATAAATATTTACCCAAAAGCTTGTCGTTTTATAAGCTCATACCTACTGAACCGAGCTCAATGTGTTGAACCTGGTGGGGTAAGGTCCTTCTTTGTGAATATTAAGTGCCCCATGGCTATATTTTGGGTCTTCTGCTATTTATCATATTTATAAATGATTCACCTTCCATCTCAGGTGTTAGCGATTTTATGACTCGACAATAATACAGCATCTACTGAAGCGGAGAGTATTGCTATGAGGAACTAATGTTTTATTCGTGTAAATGAATGATTTGAACGTAATAAACCAAAATTAAATCCTGATAAAACGGTTAACATGGTATTCACTTTGAAACATTTAGATCTAGGACTAAATTAAGATTATATCAACTTCACAAAATTCCTAGGACTTTTTGTCGACCAGCAGTTAACCTGGTACAAGCAGGGCGAACATTTAACGGCTATTCTAAATAGCGGCGTCTTTTTATTGCGTTGACTTTACGACCCAGTGTCTAAAGTCAGCTTAAAAGCAGCGTATCACGCCATTTTCGAAAGCCATTTGCGATACTGATTATTGCTCTAGGACCACTCTGCTATTAATTCCAAGATGTTTAGACTACAACGAAAAGCAATCCGCGTAATATGTGGGCCTCACTACCAGGCTAACTGTAAACGACTCTTCCGAATAATGCATATCTCTACCATGTATGTACATATTTTAATGCCTAATGTACATAAAAGCTCAAAACATAGATATGTATCACTATGTAGATGTATACCATTATAATACGAGGAACAAGGAAAATCTGTATCCAATATCTAACAGATTCGATAAAACCAAAACTGCGACAAGACACCAAGCGATACGATATTTAAATATGAACATCTTTAAAAACACATTCAAAAGTTTATTAATAAAACACACGTATTATTTAATTGATGAGTAAATCAGCAGCATTGCCCAAGACATTCTCCAGATGTAATATTATCGACCTCCAATTATACATTTTAGTTAAACCTTCTTTTAATATGTTTTGTAGCGTGTTTTTTATTAAATAGTTTTAAATTTTTTATTTAATTAGCTGTAAGGTATTAGTCATGATGAATTATTTATTTATTAACTTGTACTTTTGTATTTATTAATTTTATTTTCATTTTTTATTGTTCTACTTGTAAACATTTTTATTATGTCTACTAGATAAGTTAACATTTTGAAATGTATATTTGCTATAATTTTCAAATTGTTTCAATGGCTCATTTTTCAAAACTAATTGTAAATATATTACCTATATTATATTATATAATGCGTCAAGACTTTTTTATTTAAATGGTCCTTTATTTTTCTTTAAATAAAATTAGATTTTTTGTATTTTACTTCAAAAACATTTTCCTCCCACGTCATTAATGTTTTTATAGGCATTTAGAAAAGTGTCGTATTTATATTCTGAAATATCATGAATGTCTTTGTATAACTTGTTAAAATTACTCCAGTTGATTCCGTCACAGCAAGTAGAATTCAAAATGGGAATATTGTTAATCTTTGTTGGACCAGCAGATTAAGTTCTACACAGAGGCCACAAAAGAAGACGTAATAAAGTGTAGAAATACTAGTTACAAATACTGAGGACTCTATAGATAGTGTATAAGTGTAGGAACCAAAAATCTCTACCTCAACATCCAGACCTCAGAAGATCTAGAAATAGCCATGTCACTGTCGAAATATAGTAAGGTGTTGAGAATATCGAAAAGGAAGTACGAAGTAGTCCATCTCTGACTGGTCCCTGCTGATCCATGGTTCATTCCGCTCTTGGAATCAGAGCCCTGGTCCAGCTGCCTCTACTCGCATCACCCCATTTTCTCTGCCATTCCCCTGGATCCTCCGCTTTGGTTTCCGATTTAAATGAAACCCCTTTCCACGCCCAGAATACCTTCGCCCTTGTGGCCAATTAATATCGTGCGGTACCCCCTAATGACTTGGAGGACACTCACACGCGTCGCCCCACAAAGCCTCTCCGCGTTTCTCTTACGGCATTGATCCGCGCTGGTACGGCCCCCACGATCAATAAAAGTCTCCTTGACCCCTTGCGGGGACCCCATCATCTCTTCACCTGGTACTTCGCCTGCCCCAGCTGCTCTAACTGCCACTAATGCCCGCACTCCCTAGCCACCTCAGAGAGAAAAGCTTCCTTCCCTTCCAGAATCTCTCTGGCCGCAATGTCTGCCGCGACACATTTCTCTTCGCTCTCAAACATCTTCAGAATGAGGCATCCTGTTCCCACCGTGAACACTCAAAGAATGTGTATCGCACGTAGTCCACCACGTCGTTGCACCAAGGGCACTCCTCTGGGGGCCTTACCTTTTTTATGTAGTTTAGGTGAAGCTCTGCCAACCTGAGTGTGGAGCTCTCATCCATTAAACACCCATCCACTTGGCGTTAGTAGCAAATCCCGGAATTGCCTTCCAGCATTACATCAGGATCCCCCGGACTTGCATTCTGTCAAGCCCTAGATGTTAAGAGTTACTGTTCCTCCGTATTTGTTCTCTTTGTTCTGCAGGTTATCTGCCTCTTTAATTTGGAGATGGTTGTTATCACATCGCTCACTAGTATCAATTTTAACATTATGTTAATTATGTCCTCCACGTGTACCTTTTCTTGTAGATTTTCTTCCGTTGTGCTCCGGATACTGGACCACCTGTCGCGCCTCAAGATAGTATGCTCCGGTGTGTCCTCCTCTCCGCAGTACATGCATCTACTATCATCCTTAAGATAAAATCTGTGCTAGTATGTCCCGAAACAGGCGTATCCAGTTATAAATTGTGTCAGGAAGTAGGTTAGTTCCCCAAAGTTTCACTTTATCCACGGAGGTTTAAGTTTTTTGAAAATGATGGTAGCGACCGTTACTATGTGGTAGTTCATTTTAAAAAAGGGCAAATGAAAATAATGTAATTATTTATAAATAGTGGTATAAAAACCTAAAAATTATTTTCATTTACCCTTTTTTAAGTTTTTTGTCTATTGCAACTTCTGGCTTTCCATCTTCCACTCTTTTTCCCATTGAGCCAGAGATCTCGCCCTCATGCTCTCGGCCGATTCTATGCCAAACCCTCCTTTGATCAATCCCTCTTGGGCAAGTAGGTGGATCGGTATCACCCCAGCTGTTACCTGCACCACCTTCGTCGACACCGTACTGTACGCTCGCGCGATTTTAATGGTCCCCTTTCTTTGTACGCTCTCCAGCATCTTTTTGTATTTGTCGAATCTGAACTAATTCCGCCACACCGAGGCTGTAAACAGAACAATGGAGTAAGCAACCGAGTATAGTATCCTTCGCTTTACTCCCGAGTTACCTCCAATGTTTAGCATGAGTCTGATGAGCGCCGCTGTTGATTTCTGCGCCTTCCTGGGCACTCGTTCGATATGTTGGCCCATATGTAGATTATGGCTGACGTCCACCCCTAGATACCTTAAAGACTTCTTGTTAGTTATTTTAACTCCCTCAAACTGCACGCTGATGTTTTTTAGGGTCTTCCTGCCCTGCAAGATCACCAATTCTGATTTCTGTAGGGCAAGTTCCAGACCTTTGTTCGACAGCCGGTTCCGAATCCTTGCAATAGCGAAGTTAGCATCCTCGGTTATGTCCTCAGCCTTCGTGACCCTCACAATGACTGCAACATCATCCGCATACTCTATGGCGCTTACGCCTTCGTCCAGGTTGAGTCTTAGGATCCCGACGTAGGGAAGATTCCAAAACGTGGGGCCCAGAATCGATTCTTGAGGAACCCCGCAGGTCACACTCATCATGACTTCTAAGTCTATCCGTATATTCCTGTCATGAAGATAGTTTTGTAACAAGTTTGCCAGGTACGGGCTTATCTCTCTTTCGTTCAGTTCCTCCACGATTTCCTTCCACAGCGCTGTGTTAATTGCCTTTTTTATATCAAACGTAAGCAGTATTGCAAGTTCTGGTTTTCCACTATTGGTGCGTTCCCCTATGCTCACCACCTGGCTGATGGCTTCCACTGCGAATTTCCCCTCACTACATCAAAAGTGGCTTTCTGCTAGGTCCTGACCTTCACGTAGCTCAGTTTTGAATCTCAAGTTGATGATCTGCACGTAGAGTTTGGCTATTCTGTTGAGGAGACGTATAAGTCTATAGGCCTGTTCCTTGCCATCTTTGACCGGTTTTTCTATGACAATCAAATTGCACATTTTCCATTCCTTCGGAAAAACCCCATTCTGTATAAGTTTATCGAACATCTCTTTTAAAATGTCAGGGTTCACCAAGGCAAGCTTAATTATCTCTCCCGTCGCCTGCTTCGCTTTCAGCGTGCCGGTCGCTGCTTGGATTTGGTCTTCAGAATAGTGTCTTATATCAGTAGATAATAATAGCCGGTTCTGGGCCAGGAAGCATTCCCGGAAGTATTCCCGGAAGTATTCCCGGAAGTACTTCCGACTTCCGGTTTCCGGTTCCCCACTTCCGGTTTCCGACTTCCGGTTTCCGGTTTCCGACTTCCGGTTTCCGACTTCCGGTTTCCGACTTCCGGTTTACATTAGATGACCTTGGATGACCTTGGATGACCTCATACATTAGATGACCTTGGATGACCTCAAGGTCATACACAGTTGACGTTTATTTTTGATCACCCTGTATACTGATTTTTTTGAATTTGGCGCCGGGGAACTTCCGGATCAACATAGGGTAGAGTTCGGTTTACATTAGATGACCTTGGATTACCTCAAGGTCATACACAGTTGACGTTTATTTTTGATCACCCTGTATACTGATTTTTTTGAATTTGGCGCCGGGGAACTTCCGGATCAACATAGGGAAGAGTGGTGGGGTAAGTAAATAGGGTGTGCGCGTTGAGATTGACGCATTATGGAGTTTACAAATACGGAGCGAGAGCCTCTATTGGTTCGCATTAACAGTGCTATTGAAGCATACCACGAAGGTAAATTAAGCTCTCATCACTTGAAATATTTACCAGAATATTACCTGAAGAGGCTGGAAGGCCTGGAGCTTTTAAACATCTGGACATTTTTACCACCGAGCTTGAGGGATTACTGCAAGGAAAGATTACCGTGCTTTGAACACTACAATACGGGGAGGACCCACATCGATGGACCACCATCGCCAAAATACAAGTGCCATCAGTGTCTAAAAATAAATTCTCAACTGTAGTTGACAATTTATTTGTATCCAGCAAAATGAATTATACCACATTAATACTATCATCTGGATTTATACTATTTATTATAATAGTTGTATGTATTTTAATAGGGGAAGTACATGTAAATAAAATGAAATTTAAATAAAACTCCTTAGTTAAATAAAAAATGTTTCTTTATTTAATTTACTAAAAAGCAGTAATAAATGCACAATCACGATAGTTTAAATTAGAGCACCAAAACATCCTTCTTATGAGTTGAGGCCACTGAGTTGCTGACGGCACAACTTCTTGTAATTCGAGCCCCGGATTGCGTATGATATGTCTACGAACCAGATCCACTCTTTCTTCCTGGGCAGGTACGGGTTGGACCCTATCTCGTAATAAAACTCGAGCATGATGTTCACCTCGATACCACCCGGCAATGTAATCGTCAGAAGCCTGGTCAGACGCATTTTTCTGGAACGTAAAACACTGACGATTCATTTATGAGCAAGGGATATTTTTGTGTGAAGTAATACACAAATATTTATTTCTACGCTCTCCATAATTATTTTATACGCAATTAAATACTTACTTGACTGTGACAAACGCTCGTTCTGAACAAAACTAAATAATTTTCAACTTGGAGCCACTTTATAGCGATGGTCTTATCACATTAGACTCCTTATCTAACTGCAAGTCCAAACTGATTCAAACTTGTCTTTTAAAACAAATAGTTATTGAATAATGTTTTAATTTTAGTCAAAATTTGTGAAGCCGTACAATATATTAGTAGGGGTGAGTAAATGAAAATATTAAAAACTGTTTTTATTTTTTATTATTTATATAATTAAACAATTTTTCTACATTTACAATGCTACACATACTTAATCTATTTCTATGTGATTGACAACAATAGAAAGATTTTTTTAAATTAGGACAATCCACATCTAATTCTAAATCAATAACATTATCATAAAACTGTTTCAAATAAGCACACTTTTGAGCACCTTTCACATAAACGATATCTGCAGACAGTTTTTTAAACAGCTTTGGTAATTCACTTAAATCACTTTCACCACTGTTGTATGGGATTGTGTGATAATTTTTTTCCAACCACCGAATTTGTTTTTGCAAAGCTGAACTGAGATTTTGAAATGGTGTTGGTGGCTTAAAGATATAAGCGAGTATTTTTTCCCCATCATATGTAGCAGCAACTGGTGTGTTGAAACCTTGGATATCGATGAACAATATCTTCGGCGGGGGAGGTGATGCGATCCTCTTCAAAAGAATTGGTTCCAATTCTTTTTCTATATGTTGAATACGCTTCTTGAATCGTATTCTGTCGGCAGCTTCTTGCATCCAATTTCTACTGTCATCCTCCTCTAGCACATATGTGAATGTCACCGGGGCAAAATCGAAGCGAATTTTTCGAAGCATTTTTAAATAATCTTTTTAACTACTCCGGAAAGTGGTGTGTACTCGAGAAGAGAATCACTCAAAATGAGGCAGTATGCTCGGGTATTATCTTTAAAATTTTCAGAGGCCTCCATCTCAATGCGCAGGTCTATCGCTGACGATTTTACGCTCTCGTTTTGTTTGGACACGTCGAATACAAATATTGCACAATTATTGAAATCAGTGAAGGACAAATAGGGTTTGTTTATTTGATTGTAATAACTATGTTGGAATTGGCAGTACATGTTGTAGGCAGTCAAGTAATCATTACTATCAAAGTTCAAATTCAAATGATCATATGGAAATGATTCCGAATTGAGATAAACTCTTATGTTCCTTATATTGCTGTGATCAAATATTGTGGCATCTGCATTAGCCACACCTTTTTTATTTGTTTGAAAGGCTACAATTACATATCTTGGTTTCTCCAAACTACTTGAGGTTTTAACAGCCCATATATCATCTCTAGATTTTTTCAAGGTTGGTAATTCATGTAATTCCCATTATTTCGGTATCAAAATCGGACAACATACCGTCAAGAAATTGTGTGATGCTGTCATCGTCATCATCATCACTATCATCACACAAATCGATAATTTCCGTTTTCTGCTGCTTATCTTGTTTGATGTACTTTTGATACAGTTCTTCTTTTTCTTGATTGTTCTTCCATGCGTTGTAATTATACTCATACAAACACACCTTATCCAGTTCAAAACCGGCCTCAACAAATTCGCTGGCCTGTTGATCGGATAAATAATAATTGGTATCCGGATTTACGTAGTAATAACCCTCCTGATTCCACCGTGAAGACCAGTCCGAATCTATTGTTTGCTGCAAATTCAAAATTTATCTATGCTGTTCAAGATGAGAAAATAAATATATATCTTACCATATTGATAATGTTTCAAATTTTGCAATTAAATCTCGATATTCCTTTAATTTAGCACTCTTTACTTTTATTTCACTTTTTAATAGTTCCAATTTATTTAGCCACACTTTCAATTCCCTATCAAGTCGAACCTTTTTTTTACGTAACAAACTTAGTCTTAAATCACCAGACATCTCAGAACTAAATATTATTCTTAATAAATTTTCATTATATATTATCGGATCGATTTCTATCAACCAATCAGCATTGAGCACAATTATCATCTAACCACATCCTCATTTTATGATTTTAAAAATCAATTCGTTTAATATTTTTACGTGAAAAAATAGCGAACGTGCGTAACCACATCCGGTAGAACTTTACCTTGAGCTGTTTCTTATCATCAGCATGCGAAATTATTAATTCCTAATTTATATACATAAGAATTCAGTTGGTACTACTATCTTAAATTTTTCTAGAAAGAAGGTGGGGTATGGCTACCAGTCACTGTTATTATCTTGTTCCATCTTTTCCTCCTCAACTCGGCGCTTTTCCTCCTCATCTCGACGATCTGCATTAAGTACCAACTGATATTCCAACCGACACAGATCGTTATCAGTTATAGGAATCGCGAAATGGAATTTTTTATGGTCCCACATGATATAAATGTAAGAATCTTTTAACCTGTTACAAATATATCCAGAGCAGGGTTCCAGCACACACTCATGTGTCCAACCAAATTCCTCGTCTATAAAACTGATTTCTTCAATGCCAGTCAAAAGAATGTGCAATGCATTAGAAGGATCTATTTCCATCAGTTCTTCCAGGATTGAATATGCACGATCACGAAAATATATGTACAACTCATCACAGCCACCAACACACTCTCGCAGATTGTTGTAAATATGTTTAGGACTCCCTTGGCCTGAATTCGGGGTATAATCAATATTTATTTCTACGTTGTCCATAATTGTTTTTGCTGTAACGCGTGTTCTGAATAAACTGAATTATTTTTCAACTTAGAGCCTTTAATATTCAAGATTATGTGGATGTGGTAAAAATTAGTTTTTGATTATATAGAAAATAAATATTTATTATGATTAGCACCACGTTTAATATTTTTACGTGAAAAAAAGCGAACGTGCGTAACCACATCCGGTAGAACTCATTTTCAACTTGGAGCCTTTAATATACAAGATTATGTGGTGTTGAGCGAATTTTATTCCGCGAACGTGTGTTTAATTTTGTGAAAAAACGCGGATTCAGTTTTCGCAGTGTCGAGTGAATTTTATTCTGCGAACGTGTGTTTTATTTTGTGAAAAAACGCGGATTCAGTTTTCGCAGTGTCGAGTGAATTTTATTCTGCGAACGTGTGTTTTATTTTGTGAAAAAACGCGGATTCAGTTTTCGCAGTGTCGAGTGAATTTTATTCTGCGAACGTGTGTTTTATTTTGTGAAAAAACGCGGATTCAGTTTGCGCGGTGTCGAGTGATTTTTATTCCGCGAACGTGTGTTTTATTTTGTGATAAAAAGTCGCATTCAGTTTGCGTAGTTAGAAGTGTTAAGTGTATTTTATTTTGTGAAAAAAAGTCGCATTCAGTTTGCGTAGTTAGAAGTGTTAAGTGTATTTTATTTTGTGAAAAATGGATTTTATTGATGAAGGTAAGTAATTCGTAATAAGAAATTATGTTTATAAAATAATTTTTAATATTTACAGAATTTACTGAGGGGCTAAGATGTGGGGAATGCCCAATTTGCATGACAAATTGGGTGGCATTTTCGCTGAGGTGTGGACATCTATATTGTGGGGGATGTGTGAGAAGGGTAGGGCGAAGCCGTAAATGCGGTATTTGTCGCGCAAACATAGGAGTAGGAGAGGTAAGGAGGATATATCTACCCACCACCACTGATACATCGAAAAAGCGACTGGCCAGTTCTTCCCCTAGCAGTCCTCCTCCCCCACAAAAAAGAGTGAAGCCGACTCCAACGGCTCCATCAGTGGCTTCAACATCGGCTTCAACATCGGCCCCATCAGCGACTCCACCTTTGTCTGCCATCCACGAAGAATCTTTCTCCTCCTCCACCGTGGAGAATCCCCCGACTCCACCGTTGCCCTCTACACAAGAAATAATAGATCGGGTGTATGGACCTCCATCAACATCATCATCACCCCCGACTCCACCGTTGCCCTCTACACAAGAAATAATAGAACAGGCGTATGGACCTCCAGCAACATCATCATCGCCACCATCACCACCAACGCCAGCATACTTTGTATGGAGAAGACATGCTGGGGGTTTCCGCGCGTATTTAGATCACACCATGTTTGATGTTGATGATGATAGCATTTTTGATGCTGACACGGAAGTCGAAAATGTGAGTCATACAAATTTAAATTAGCGCAATTATTATGATGTGTTTTTATTTATTAGTCAGATGAGGAGTCGGATGGATACCAGAACGATGCCGCCCCCCAATCTGCAGACGCCCCCCAATCTGCAGACGCCCCCCAATCTGCAGACGCCCCCCAATCTGCAGACGCCCCCCAATCTGCAGACGCCCCCCAATCTGCAGACGACGATGACTGGTGACTTATTAATGAATATTAATTTTATGTGTGTGTAATTTTTTAAATTAATAGTGATTAAGTTTAGGTTAGGTACTATTAGTGATTAATTTTTATTCAATAAATTAGTTTTAATCAATAAAAAAAAATTATTTTTTTTTAAACCTTAAAGGGATGGGGATGTTAATAAGAAATAATAGATGGATACATTTTGAAATATTTTTTTATTATTGAGCAAGTTTTATCATTTCCAAATCAGTATTAACTTTATTAAAATGCATATGCAAACATTCCATCATTAAATATGCATTTTGATTATAATGATAAATAGAATTCCACTTTAATACATTTTTAAATAAATCATCACAATTTGAATTATTTATACAAGCCAATAAAATTCTATTATAATATGAATAAAAATCTAAGACTTTTAAATCATTCAATTTGTAATTAATCATTTCTTTCAAACGCATTAAATTAAAAAATGTTTCTTCCGATATAACAACACTCAATTTCCTCTGCACAATAGATATCACCATAATATTTTTATATGCTTTCTTGCTAATCCTGTGATCCCCGATGGTGATGGGACTTTGTGAATTAGTCAAGTTGATATCCATAAATTGTAGCCATTCCTCCTCAGTAAAGAAGATACAAGAATGATTTATACAAATAAAACAAACAATAAGTGATATGGGATATTAGCAAGTTATTTTTTTTTATCGTAGACCATAAATTAAAACTTATTCTTGGAGTAAGGAAAGTGGGAAGAGGCAGAGGTATTCAGACTGTTATTCGTTTTTATCAGCATTTACGGAAATGTATAAACCGCAAGCGCTCGCATAAAACAATTTAAAATATTTAAAATCTTTATTATATTAAAATAATGTTTATAATATATTTATCTGAAACCAAGAATTTCTTCTTCAATCTCTCTCACAAAGGTTAGATTACAATCTTCGTCCATTTGATAAACTTGATTGTTTAAGATAACTTGATAGCTTAGAGGTTCTTGGTACCCCCTCGGGTGGTTCTCCGTAAACACTTTTATATAACAAAAAATTTGTATTTTTCCTCCTCTGGCAATTATGTCACAAAGTTCTTCACTAACATCCGTATACAATTATTCCGTAAACCACTGTTTTGTATTTGATAATGAAATTTTTTCTTTTGTTTCCACCGTTTTATACAAATTCATGCCGTCCGCCGATGTAAAGTTTATTCTTGTTTCTACTCCAATGTTTTCTTTTTTATTTATTGCTTTACAGAATAGTGAATTAAATTTATCTGCATATTTCTTCTCACACAAGTTGCACAGGTAGTCGATAATTGATGTTTACTCTTCAAAGACTAAAGAGATAACTAGTATATTTATTCATTTTATAAGACGACGTCATGGTTTTACCTATTGATCTTGTTACTCAATAATGTTTAGTCGTCGTAGTTCATTTTCGATTGATTTAATTTCCAGATCTACTTGTAAAGAACGGGGCTTATTGTGTAAATAACACAATCTATCAATAATATCGTTTATATTCGCGTAATAAACACCTGCTTTATCACCATATGATATATATTTGTAACTAGTTGATCTCTCGACGTTTTCTTCATGTTCAATGTGAGATGCTCCATCTTGCCTTTCTGTATTAATTCCCAGTTTAATAGCTTTTGTTCGGTTGTCAATCTCTTTACTATCCATTATATTATCAGTTCCAAACTGAGAGTTACATAATGGCATATTACTGTTTACAAGAGACAGAGTTTTGTCCCTTAGTACGTTTCGTATTTCCTTTATTGATTCTTCATTCACATTACACTCCACTTCACTCTCATCAGCTGAACTAGGATCCTCAAAATTGTCTATCATTCTATTATTTGTAAAATGTTCGTATCGCCTCAGATTATTCCGACTGTTATTAAGTTGATTTTTCATACCAACAGATTTAGAAAGAGGTCGTATATTATTCTCAAATACTCGCTGATTCTTATTGATTTTATCCTTTAATTCTATTGATGGATTATTCTGATGACGATGTAATTTCTTATGTCTAAACAAACTCGAATGATGTTTGTATATCAGTCCACATTCCTTACATGTGTACATTTTTTTAATGGTTAAGCCAGTACTGACACCAGCATTTACTAATTAAGCTTATATACAAAGGCTTCATTACCCTTATGTTATATTCCTGTAGCACCTGTAGCATTCCTGTAGCATAGCTGTAGCATAGCTGTAGCATTCCTGTAGCATACCTGTAGCATAGCTGTAGCATTCCTGTAGCATACCTGTAGCATACCTGTAGCATAGCTGTAGCATTCCTGTAGCATAGCTGTAGCATAGCTGTAGCATAGCTGTAGCATTCCTGTAGCACCTGTAGCATTCCTGTAGCATAGCTGTAGCATAGCTGTAGCATTCCTGTAGCATACCTGTAGCATAGCTGTAGCATTCCTGTAGCATACCTGTAGCATACCTGTAGCATAGCTGTAGCATTCCTGTAGCATAGCTGTAGCATAGCTGTAGCATAGCTGTAGCATTCCTGTAGCATACCTGTAGCATAGCTGTAGCATAGCTGTAGCATTCCTGTAGCATACCTGTAGCATACCTGTAGCATATATCCTGTTTTCTGAATGAGCCTCTTTTAATCAGCCTATTTTCTGAATGAGCCTCTTTTTCTAATCAGCCTCTTTTTCTAATCAGCCTCTTTTCTGAATGAGCCTCTTTTTCTAATCAACCTCTTTTTCTAATCAGCCTCTTTTCTGAATGAGCCTCTTTTTCTAATCAGCCTCTTTTTCTATTCAGCCTCTTTTTCTAATGAGCCTCTTAATACAATGAGCCTCTTTTCTCCTCTTTTTCCCAATGAGCCTTATTATGTTCCTTGGTTGTATAACTCGGACGAGGTTTGGACTTGTAATGCAGTAGATGTTGGTTAGATTATATGTAATATTAGCTTATATGTACCTGTAGCATTCCTGTAGCATAGTTGTAGCATAGCTGTAGCATAGCTGTAGCATACCTGTAGCATACCTGTAGCATGTAATTTTTTATGCCTAAACAAATCGAGTTTGTTTACAATGCAGAATTTTTAATTTTAATTTTGTCCATGCTGCGATAGAGTAGAGGAGAACAGCGGGGTACGGGGCCAGGAAGCATTCCCCAAGGTCACCGGTGTCCGGTTTCCGGTTGCGGACGTTGTAGTTTCCGGTTTCCGACTTCCGGTGACCTTGGGGAATGCTTCCTGGCCCCGTACCCCGCTGTTCTCCTCTACTCTATCGCAGCATGGACAAAATTAAAATTAAAAATTCTGCATTGTAAACAAACTCGATTTGTTTAGGCATAAAAAATTACATGCTACAGGTATGCTACAGCTATGCTACAGCTATGCTATAGGGATGCTACAACTATGCTACAGGAATGCTACAGGTACATATAAGCTAATATTACATATAAGCTAACCAACATCTACTGCATTACAAGTCCAAACCTCGTCCGAGTTATACAACCAAGGAACATAATAAGGCTCATTGGGAAAAAGAGGAGAAAAGAGGCTCATTGTATTAAGAGGCTCATTAGAAAAAGAGGCTGATTAGAAAAAGAGGCTGAATAGAAAAAGAGGCTGATTAGAAAAAGAGGCTCATTCAGAAAAGAGGCTGATTAGAAAAAGAGGTTGATTAGAAAAAGAG